>OX183136.1:20412417-20533663 GCA_945261195.1 Cryptosula pallasiana
CCAATATCAAAACAATCATACAAGGGCACAACAATAAGATCTCTAACAACACCAACAATACCACCACTAATAAATGCAACTGTAGAAATAAAGATGAGTGTCCCCTCGAAGGCAACTGCCAGATTAAAAGTGTCATTTACCAGGCTACAGTCACAGCTAATAACAAAGTCGAAACATATGTTGGCCTAACCGAAGGAGAATTTAAAACTAGATATAGAAACCACAAAACATCTTTTAATACTGCCAGCAAAAGAAACACCACTGAGCTGAGCAAGCATATCTGGTTACTTAAAGAGTCATGCACCCAATTTAACATCAAATGGAGAATTTTAGCCCATGCCAGAGCGTATTCTAACACTGATAAGAAATGTCACCTTTGTACGGCTGAAAAATTCTATATTATCTTTCAACCAGAGTTGTCTTCCCTCAACAGCAGGAGTGAAGTTGTCACCACCTGCCGACACTCTAATAAATTTACTCTCAGCCAGGTGTAGCTCTATGCCCTTAGCCACCTTTGACGCCCGTGCACCCTTAACAACTTACTAACTATACGATCCTTGTGCACTTAATATTTTCGGTCTGAACTAACTGTTTCCTGTCCCACCATTTTTTAACAGCTGAGAGCCGACCTGATGATTGTGTCTAGAACTATTTTCTTTTTCCATCTTTTTTCTAGCACATGAAACAACTTGTAGTCAGCCAGTAGTTTTAACATCTTTTACTATCTTACCTTTTAGTATCTAGCTCCTCGATTTTTTCTTGTTGAGCACTGTTTTACTTACTTCAGTCTTGACTGGTTTTTCCATCTCTCGGGCAACTAATATTAATAATTAATTATTTATTATTTATTTATTTGATTGTTTCTATTTAGTCTAAGCCCCTGTGCACACCCTGTGCCCCAGTCATACTCATACTTTTACTTATATATATATGTATATATATATATATATATATATATATATATATATATATATATATATATATATATATATATATAAATATATATATATATATATATATATATATATATATATATATATATATATATATATATATATATATATATATATATATATATATATATATATATATATATATATATATATATATATATATATATATATATATATATATATATATATATATATATATATATATATATATATATATATATATATATATATTTATAAGATACTCTAACTAATAAATACACTCTTAGCCAGTCATGCAAATATTACCCTTTTATTTTTAGAATGTTATGGATGATCTTTCTGAAGAGCTCCTTTGCACAGATCCATATCCAACAGGAAATGAAATGAAAAACGGCAAAACAACTCCTAAGAGAAAAAAACTGCTCCAAAAAAGCGAGTAGTAAGGAAACGAAAAAAATAGTGAGAAAACAAGTTACTTCCGTTGATAAGAAAACAATGGAGAATGGAGCTATAGCTCATTTAACAGTTGAATATCTCAACGAAAGGAGAGCTAGAGAATTAGAAAAGTCTAAAGGCTCTCAAGTGATTGACTCACCAAAAGTTCCGGTTTGCAAAACATTTGAAGATCTTCCTATCCCAAGCATTATGCGAGTGTTTGGTGTGATACATCCATCAAGTAAGGAGAAGTGTAGATATTCTCAAGTCCGCTACCATGATCTTTCAGATATAAATGAACTCGAACCCAAAATACTTTTCTGTCCAGTTGAAATAGCTAAAAACTTCAACTGTGACAATTACCCCCTCCGTTTAACGTTGTATATTTGGGTAGAAAGGGAAAACCGAAAAATAAAAGTGTTCTTTGGTATGATGTCAAACGTGTTAGCAGACATCCTCTAAGCAATAAGGAAGCTGAAGAGGAATCACTATATTTGAGTTCATTGGCTAAATGTCAGCTCAAACGCTTCTTGAACATCAAGACCCTCAATAGTTTCCAACCTGGTGCTATTTTCCCTTACCGAGATGTTGTTCATAGATTCGTTCCTCATCGATTTAAAGGAGGACAGTCGAATGTAATTTGTATCCGTTATACCATTGAACGATGTGGAGAAACGTTGATGAAGACGCTTGCCATACCAGACAAATATGCTTCAGAAGCTAAACAACATGCTCAAGGTGTGATGATCTACAGAGGAAAAAAAACCCACGGAAAATTTAATACGGAATACGATCTGTCATTTTGCTCTTCATACAGACTCGGTCAAAGTTTTGGAGGCAATATTGTGATCAAGCAAAGCACAACAAAAAGATATTAGAAATTGATGATGATGATGATCTTGAAGAGTTTCTACGTGGAGATTTTGATGATTTTGAGACAGGATATGTTGCTGAAAAAAAGGATGAGACACATGATAAAACTAGGTGAGAGTTTTTCTTTTCTATTTAATAAATTCTAACCATTGTAAATAATACTTCAACTCAATTTAGATGTAGTTGTAGTTATTTTTACCACAAAAAATTTTTTGTTCTAGCAATGGATAGTCTCTAATTCAAAAAAACAAGTTGGGCAATGTGACTTGGTGAGGTATTTCCCTTTTCTATATAACGTAAACTATCCAATGTAACTAAAGCTATAATTCAAATTCATGTAATTATTTTAAATTTCTGTTCAATCATTCTATACTAATACATAACTTTTTTATTTTAGTTCATTACGAAATCAAAAGCACATTGAACAGAAGTCTCCCTTCTTAAGATATAACATCAGTACATCAAAGACATCATTGTAAAAGAAAAGACTATGTATTAATTGTTATTACTTAGTATTTACTGACTCTAGCTATATTATGTAATAAATGTGTATAATCATATATTGATTCATTTTAATCAATGTATTTATTCAATGTAGATATATCTCCTCTCTCCTCTCTCTCCTCTTTTCCTCTTTTCCTCTCTCCTCTCTCTCAAAATGTCATATGAGTTCAAATTACAAAAAATTATAAAAACTTAAAATGCCATAAATTCAAAATCTAGATGCCATATGAGTTAGAATTATGTAAAAAAATTATCGAAACTTAAATGCCATACATTCAAAATCCAGACGCCATATAAGTTCAAATTAAGTAAAAAAATAATCAAAAACTCAAATGCCACTCAAATGCCACTCAAATACCCCTCAAATGAAATACAATATTAACTCGGCGAATCAATTCAACACCCTAACCCATTGCATCGACCCCGGAGTCCAATCCACAAAAAAACACTTGGTAGGGAGATCTGCTCATATATTACTACTTATGTACCCCAGGCTCAACTAGTATTAACAAATTGATTTACTCAAACATTATATGACATGTCTGTCAGCATTCAAACTGGTATGTTGGCAGGTCTGTCTTTTTTAAAGATTTGCTCCTATTACACTACTTTTGTCAGTGTAGTGGTTTAGGCATTTGCCCTCCTGTTATCACTGATACACACACAGACGAACATAAAATACACAGCTGAACCTAGGGACAGACCAAAGTTTTTTGCATACATATATATAATATTGTGTTTGGGTCGTCATGCACTTGGGGGAGAGCTCCAGGTCTTTCGGCTTAGCCTGTGAATAGTCAAAATGAAGGAGGTGTGTATGAGGTGTTGTGTAAAAGTTTCATACTTAAATGGTAGGTACTCTTCAGATGGTAACGAAATATATAATATAGTATTATATTTTATATTTATAACCATCTGAAGAGTACCAACCATTTAGGTATGAAACTCTTAGATATACGTTTTGCAACACCTGATACTTCCTTTAGCCTGACTATATATGTATATACATAGATCATCTTTGATAACCATGCTTATGTGGTTTCAATGTCAGTAGGTATTATGACATCTTCAACAATACTCATTAGACGAATAGACAATATGCTGATAATAAACTAAGATCACATACTATGCAGGTAGAAGATATTAGTAATGAATTGCCGTGAAAACAATTACTGTTTCCAAATCGCTGTAAATTGTTGTCAATTCCTCTGGTTTGTTATCACTAACAAAATGTACCAAGGCATGTATTTCCGTGGGTAAAAGTTTTATCACCTCTGGTAAAACCACACCCACAGAGACCGTTGCAGTCAAGGTGCTGTTTACTGCAATTCAGCACACTAGCAGCGTTTCTTGCTTGCAGTTTAACTTTTGATTAATATTTTCCTATAATGTTATTATTATTTGCAAGAATAAACGAATGAAGAACTAATACCAAAGTAGTTTGCTGGTGAGGAAAGCTGTTTTGTGTCAAGGAATTTTAGTTCCACTTTGGCTCTATCATTCAATGAATGATGCTGAGGATAATAACATTTAGTACATTTAATATAAAATTTCATTTATTATTATTTATCAGTAACAATAAAAATGGCAAATATTTTGCTGAAATACTACTATTTATTATTTGTTATTACTGCAAAAATTAATTACTAGCAGAGAGATTAATCTGTTTTAATTCAGCTGTATTGTAACGTAAACAACAGTGTAATAAGCCGCAAATGATCATCGTTGGTAATAAAGTTTTAAAAAGCTGATGATGCCATGCAGTTACTAATGCATAATTTGCAGCTTCCTGTGTTACTACGCATTACTAGTTTTATTACCTTTGGCGACAGTAGGGTTTCCATTAGCAGTAAAGGCCAGTCATTTAGCTTATTGCCAGAGTTGTCGCCACCAGCTATCGGAAATTGTCTCTCGACAACTTATCGGTAATGGCGTTTCCAATGAAAATACTTCTTTATCATCACCATTGTCGATAATTTGTCGTGAGGTGGAACCATAGTAAACGCATGCTGCTAATGAAACCCAAGCATTACTATCCTGTGCTGCCAGTTTACAGACTTATACTTTTGTTAGTAGACAACAGCTACTATTAGATAAAGGCCTTGCCACACAGGAGCGATTATGCCAGCAATATCATAATTGTACGCTCACAGCCAATATTTTTCCCTAAAAATTTATGATTATTCATCGCTAGCATGCACAGTGATTTCTCATTTGTATTTCACCTTTATTGATCAATCACATTTACAAGCAGCAAAACCAATTTATTATTTTTTATAACACAAAAGTTGATCATCGGTAATATATAAATTATCTTTGATTACAACTGTTCAGTAGGTTCTTGTGTCCATAATTAAATAAATTATTTTTTGCCTGCGTAACAGTAATATTTTAATACTTTCAACATTATTAGATAATTTTATATCAACACCATTTTAGTCAATCATAGTGTCAATGGCCAGGGACCTAATGCGGTGAGTCCTTAGCCATTGGCTTGCAGGTATGAAACAATTGTCTACTACAAGATTGACTGTTATTATATTTAGTTGATTACAATAGTTTTCGCTCCCATGTGGCAAGGCCTTTAGCTAGTGGTGTTTGTGAAGTTACATTACATGCATTCGCTAGCAACAGTGTATTGCTATAGTGGCTTGCTTTTAGCATGAATCAATAAATTTGATTCAGAAATGTGACCGTTCATTAAATGTTAAATGCGAGGTAATAAACTATTATTTAACAATTTTGTTTGATTCTCTGTTCATTGGCAATGCGTCTCTATAAAGTGTGACTTCTAGAATAATATAGATGGCAGGTGGTGCAAAGGCCATCAAATATATTTTATACAAAACAACTAATGAGCACAGCTATTGATTTTTTGCTTCACCTATGAACTGAATAAGGAGATTCAAATTCAAAAAACTGTGATGCCTAAGCTAAATTATACAAAAAAGTAATATTTTATTTTTGTCTTTTAATATTCATGTTCATTCTAGTCTGCAGGAACTTATATTCTCTGGTAGCTAGGCACCTGCACACGTTCCCACAGTTAACATTTAGCTTATGAAAGACAGTGCTCGGTTGACCTAGTAGGTGATTCTGTGCAATCAGATTATCAGTCGGGACCACAAGGGTCGAATTGTCTATCCCGAATACTGTGTGAGGGTAGAAGGACTTGGTGCCATACGTCGACTCATGGCCATTTGCAGCAATGGTCGAAACGACCGATCACTTTCCACCAAGCTTCGCCTACACTGGTAGTCGGTTAGTGCAAGTTGTTGTTGTTCTTGTACTTCTGCTTGTGCTATCCTTCCTAGTCAGTATAGAGTGAGAATCTTCTGAGAGTCTGGGTAATTCTGATTTATTTGGCAAAGGTAAGAAATTATATACAACTTAGAACAGAGGGATCGTAAGCCACGCCTTACGAGATAATAAATCATTTCTTACATTTTTGGGGAAAACCTTTTAAATTAATAATTAGGATAAATAGAATTGTCTTTGGTAGAAAATGTCTAGGAGTAAAATAGCGATAAAATGTAAAATACAAGAGCAACGTGGTTGTCAGGGAAACCATTGTTTTCGACGATGGCATCCGTCACACTAGGTTGATTTAAACAATTGCTAACTTTAATCCAATTTTCAAGTTTTAAACTGTATGATTTTTTTAATGTTTATTTTTCAGTCACGCAAAGCTTACAGGGCTGGCAGTGCAGTAAAATAAAAAAATGAAAGGGACAACTCCTAAAATGTTGGATAACCATCTTCTGGTATCATTCTAGTGATAGTTAAGCAGAGGAGAGGTATGCTAAGACAAAGGAAAGAGGGTGATAGACATTCTTTCAATGTTGGTTGGAGAGAATAGGGGTGTGGCGGAGAAAGTTGTAGATGAGTGCAGACAACTTCAGTGTTTTAATGCTAGCTGTGATACTGTGGCACTCAAAACCAAAGCAAGAAACAGGCACAACTAAATGTGTGTTTATACTTCTTTACGAAAATATATTTTGAATTCTCTGTAGAAAATGACCTTCTACTGGAACCCTGCCTACTTTTATTCGTTGAGTATAAACAAATTTACTTCATTTGCTAGATTATTCGGACTTACCTTTTTTATTGTCTCATCAGGTCGTATGATCAAAAGATTTTTGATTGCAGGAACAGTTGTGGGAATGATGCTTTTAAATCCTTCATCACATCCCTAAGATATATAGTTAAGTTTGTTTTGAAACATTTTAATAATTTTCAAACAATATATTCTCACTAAAGGATTAGTGTCTACCAAAGCAAGAGCAACCAGCAGGATTTAATACATGTCTGATAACTGAGTCATTCGAGGTCTGTTATAGCTTGCGTCACACTGTAATGGTTTTTGCACCTAATCTTTAATGAACACACTAGAAAAGTATTCCGGAAGGGAGTATCCAGCCTGCTATCAACTACAAGACAGAGTTGCTAGCAAAGAACAAAATCTCAAACCGGATTCTTGTCAACAATAAATAAAATCGAAATTTCAGCCGACCAGACCAATAAGCAGGTTATACATTTAAGGATAATTTAAGTATGTTTCCCTATACAACTACTAAGGTCTGCAATATAATGTAGATGTAAATTTGACACAATCTAAAAAATCTTGAGTAAACACTCTGAGTTTTAGTTCTAACTAAACAAGGTTGCTGAGGGACAAAAAACAAATACTACTAACTAAAAAAAATGAAAACGTATGCAGTATTCATGTACACAATGTGCAAATGAATAAGATGACACAGTTTAGCCTATAGTTGACCCATTCCTCTCTCTGTATTAGTATTTGTGTTATTCATCTTTCTTGCTTGTCGTAACTTTTTTTTCTAATGCTTTGTTCGCATACATATTGTAAGGGCTTGCAAGTGATCGTAGATAATTGTACAAGCACTTGCAATGCAAGTGAACCAGGACTTTGCACAACTCTTACTAGAAAAATTTTTCTGCGACGTCGTACGATAGTGCGTACATATTTTTTGCCTTCTTTCTACAAAATCACAGTTAGGTCAAAGCTGTTCATGTAAACATGACTGCCATCAAAAGATTATAACAAATAATAAAACTGTTATTGTTATTATTGTAATTATTAATTTTAAATATTATTAACTATTACTGATTTTTGCTCTGTTGTCTTAATCACTTGCAACGTAGCCTAACACTGATAATATAAGCTTGTTACGGCACCCGCAACATAGCCTAATAGGAATAATATAAGGTCGTTAGGACACCCTTCCCATGGCTGCCAATCTTGCATGTCAAGCAGGTTGCCTGGGAGTGGTTTCAAACCCAAGAGACTGCTTTTCAACAGCTGAAAGAAGCTATGACCAGTGCACTTGTCTTGAGTTAATCCAATCCTAAGAGCCAGTATACCCTGGACACAGACATAAGTGATGCTGCCATCAGTAATGTGCTGTCACAGCCACAAAGCGGAAAGAGAGCGTTATTGCCTACTACAGGAAAATACTGTCTCCAGGAGAGTAGTTACTGTGTGACCCTGGGAGAGTTGATGGCAGTGGTAAAGGCTGTCAAGCACTTATGCCCCTATCTGTATGACCAGCATTTCCGTCTTTGGACACACCATGTCTCCCTGTTGTGGCTGTGACACCATGAAGAGCCTCCTAGCCTGGTTGCTATTTGGCTTGAATCTTTTTCAGAGTTCAGGTACACTATTGAGCATAGGAGTGGCCACCAGTATGGTAATGCGGATGGCCTGAGTCACCGGTGCTCCAAGAGTGTAGGCAGTGAGGCCACATTGAACAGAGAGATAGCAGACTCACTAGGCGCTCAAGAGCTACTGAAGTTGGCTTCCCTTCCTACTATCTGTCTCCCTTTCCGCTGACTCTGTTGAGTCCCGGGTCCCACTTTCTAGTCCAATCCCCAATTCTATCCTTCAGGTACCCCCAATGTAGTTTAACCCAACACTAATTTAGTTTAGGCTCAGAGAGAGTGTAGTCATACTGTTGTTGCTATTTATGAAGTGTCTACATTGTGGCCCCTCACTATGTAGCGGTTGGGGCTCAGTAGTTGTTAGCTAAGGTGGTTGAACAGTGGCATTGGAGCTACGAGACTCCAGTCACATGGTGTGTCCGAGCTCCAGGTCTTTTCTAACCTATGCTCCCACTGGTGTGCGGTCTGTCCGCAGTCTATATGGTAATAGAAGAGTGGCGAGGACCAGCCCACTTGGTGTTGGCCTGATAAGATAGCAGACGTACATCGTATGGTGAAGAGCTGTGAGGTGTGCCAGAGAGCCAACTGTGGTAGTACCAAATCCAGTCCCAGCTGCAAACATATGTATGCTGGCTGCCCTGGCTAAAGCTGGCCATCAGTTTGGTGAGCCCATTCCATGAGAAAGAGTTTGGTAATACCTGGATCCTAGTGTTGATTGATGACTTCACCAGGCTGCAAGATACTCCGGCCTTGCCAAATACAACAGCCTCAGTGGTAGCCAGTACTTTGATGAGCTGGTTTTCTGGCATTTCAGCAAACCCTGAGCAGATGAACATGAAAAAGCAGGCTCACTTTCAGTCCCATCTGATGCAGGAGTTGTGTGCTCTCTGGGGAATAGAAAAAACCCGCACTCCCGCCTATCACTCCAGGCCAACGGGATTCTGAACCGCAGTCCTGCTGGCTCAGAGTTCCAACTGAAAAGGTCCTTCAGAGCCACCCTCATTCCTTCCACCACTGGATAGACTGCCAATTTTATGATACTGGGCAGATAGTTACATCTGCCAGCTCATATCTCTTACTAACTTTATGCTCGTACACTAACTAGTATGCTCAGACTTTTAAGCTGAGGCTAAAGGAGGTCAGGAATAAGGAAGCAAAGAAACCCAGTCTATATGAGGTGGAAGAGGCATACAAAATATCTATACATATTTTATCAGTTGCAAAGGCCAATTTTCAGTACAGAATGAGGTTAGACTGAAGCCTTACCACCCCTGCATTAATCCAACAGGGTAGGCACCAGCAGCATTTGTGCCAATGAGATTTCCCAACATGCGTGGTGTAAGTGCCAGAGCAGAGCCTTAGCCAGCCTTTCCCAGCACCCACCCTCAATGCAAACTGCGGATTTCCTCCGCTGATTTCCCCCTTGCCCTCTAGAGAATAGGCCAACAATGGAGCAGCTTGTGGTGCATAGATCTGCCACTTTCCCATCATTGCCTGCAAGTTTAAAGCAAATTGGACTAACAATTTGGTTGTTAGAGGCAGAAATGAACACAAGTTATCTTCTCTCTCTGCCGAGACACCCGTACACCTCCCTCAGTCTGAGATTCAGTCATCTAGTCCTGTTGCTCAATGGCCATGGCCCACCATTTTGCTATGGAAGGTTGCTAGGCCATTTGATAGAGAGTGAGAAAGAAGTGGTTGCATTGGTAGAAAACTTGAATGCCGCTGATGGTCAGAAGACTCTTCTGGACAAGATTTCATCAGCGCTCTCCCCACCCCTCTCCCCCCCCCCCTCCCCTAAACTGGGTATCTACTGGAACGTCAGAAAGTGGCACTGCTACTCACAAAATTAGTCTGCTAGCAAAACCCAGAATGCACCAGCCCTCCAAAATTGACCTCTTTCGGCCAAAGAGTTTAAAAATTACAAAAACAGCTAGTACTACAGCAGGAAAGTCATAGCGTCAATTTCGTTGTAACCGAATCTTGGTGAAGGCTCGTGCCATGATTATTTGGCAACCCTCTTTGATTTGGTTAGATGCAGGCCATCAAAAGCCATGTATAAACACCCACTAGCCACAACCCCCCCCCCCCCCTTCCTTACACTCCTGTTTGATGCTAGTGTAACCTCCAGACATCATCAAATCATTTTGTCTCACACAGGAAGAGTCATACCCAGTCAAGGTTTGTAGTAGATAGACATACTAGTACTTCTTCTCAACAACTGCAGCACAACATGCCTTTGTTCAATACTTCGGAAGCTAGTGATCCAGCAGAGGATTGTCTGCAACTTCAGGAGACATACGGAAATTTCCTCTTGAAAATCAGCATTTGCTGCTGGACAGCCACTCCGTTTCTCTCCTCTTGCAGTCAGCCCCTTCCACATAAACCGTGAACCCCACCACCCCTGCAAGTAGATGGGAGTTGTTAAATAAAGAACAGAGAGAGATTATTGGGAATACCTGAGCAGGATGCACAGTAGACAAAACCTGCAGAGAAATGGGTGCAGCACCACAGTTTCCCAAGAGACCTTCTTGCTCTCTATCTGCCTGACCTCCTAAGTAGTAGTAATGTAGGAGCAGATCTCTGTCATCGGAGTAAGGTTCTCCTGGTACCAAGTGTCATTTTATTTGGCACCAGTTACCAAGAGAACCTGCGAGGTACCTTTTTGTGTGCACCAAGTGTTATAATTAATATTTGAATATTGATATTTGCTAAGTATTTATTGTGCAGGGTTTGTTTATATTCTGATTTGTATGTTGATTTAGATCATGGGTTTGAGTATTTTATAAACATGATATGAGAACCAGAAAAACTTTAAAACTTTATTGCGCAGAGGTTGTTTTTTATTAGGGTTTGTATGATGGTTTACATTGGGGGGTTTGAGTATTGTATAAAAATGAAGCGTTGTATTGTTGTATAACATTATTATATAAGAAGAAACATTATAGATAAGCATTGAACATTTCTACCATTATCTCAAAAGAAAAATTATTGCTGATAAAAATGTTTTGGTTAGGAATTACATTTATTAATACTTGAATTTAAATAAGGTGTTTATTAGTAACGCTATTGCATTGTCTACTATAGTGTTTTATTTAGAATTATACTTACAAGTATCGAAGGAAGCAAGTGTCAAATATTTGTGAGGAACTAAGCTTTATATGACTGAAAGCCGCGTCAATTTATCATCTACTATATTATTTATTTGCAACGATGGTTACAAGTATCGACGGAAGCAATTGTAAAATGTTTACGGGTAACTAAGCTTTATACATCAAGGAAAAACTAATTGGAAAACTTGAGAATGAACGGGAAACAAATTTACGATTTATTGTAGTCGACATAAAGTTTTTATCCCGTTTTTAAATGAACCAAGTTTTACGCGAGTCCTTTTCAGATATTATCGTAGTCAACATAAAGTTTTCATCCCGTTTTCAAACAATCCAAGTTATACGGGAGGCGTCTTTTGTTACTCTTTGCAAAGGTAATTAATCATCGTTGTGCGTGTACGATGTGAATATTTTAGAAGCTGTGTTCATTGAATATCATCGTACCGAGTTTGTTACGCAACTCAGCTTTAGAAAATTAATTAATCATATGTCATCATTGATATGCATGTTCAATGTGAATTTTCTAGAAGGAGGGTTCATTAAATATTACAGATGGCTGTTTGCCACGCAACTCAGCTTTACAAAACTAATTGATCAAACAATCATTGATATGGGTGTACAATGTGAATGTTCTTGAAGACACGCTCATTGAATAATATAGACTAAAATATATTGAATAACTTTATTATGTATTTATTTTGCATTCCAGTTAACTTGTAAGGGTAAATCTGTTATTAAGATAAAAAAATAAGCAAATAATGCGTATCAGTATATCACTTTTGTTCTTTTTTTTGGATATGCTTTATGCTTTATAAAATACATACACAGTACATACACAGACATTAATATGCATGTACGATGGGAATGTTCTAGAAAGCATGCTCATTTATTAGACGTATTTTGTATCTATTTTGCACCCAAGCTCACTAGAGGGTTCTGCTATTAATTGCATTTTAAAACAAACTCACTGTTCTGTAATAGCTTTATGAGAGGTTTAAAAATTTGTTTATAAAACAGGCAATTGTTTTTGTTTATGAAACAGACAATTGTTCTAGACTAAAAGCTATACAGTGAAAGTTGTAAGCTGGAAATTACAGGTAAAGCAATTATTAATGTGGTTGATTGATTCCTGATAAAAAAGAAGAGAAAGTAGTGGTGAGAACACCCCCACTTAATTACTGCTTTTAAAATATACTCATCAATCATTCACTGGTAAACATCCTAGCTAACTTTTAAGTGTAAGTTTGTTATTAAAACAAAACGGAACAGGCAAATAATACATAGCAGTGTATGTCTTTTATGCTGCTGTTATTTTGTTTGCTCTGTTTATTTTTGTACATAACCAATGTTTGACTCCAGTTTCAAAACAAATAGTAACCCCAGGGTTGATTCTCCTTCAAATTTACCCACTCGACTAGACCAACACTTACAAAATATAACCCTATCCACTTGGTTGTCAGCCCAGCCCACACCCCCTAAACACTTGGTGACCCGCATCCTATTGTACAATGTTAGCATGGGTTATGAGCATAATAAATACTCTTCATGTATGGTTGTGTCTCAATATGCAGGTACATGCCAATTTAGTGTGTATCCTTGAATTGACAAAACTTTACCACGGTAGAGTGTAACATGCAACACTTAGTTCATTGGGCAAAACACCACCTGTCTTGTAACAATAGATTTGTAAAATGTATTATTGTAATAAGCTATTTAGAGAGACTCTGCAATCATTTGTGCTTTGAAACACACTCACTGTTCTGTAACAGGTTTATGAGAGTTTTAAAAATTTGTTTATAAAACAGACACTTGTTCTAGACTAAAAGCTATATACTGGAAGTTGTAAACTGGAAATTATAGGGAAAACAATTTTTAATGCGATTGATTGATTCTGGTTAGATAAAAGACTACATATGTTAATGTCGGTGAGAACACACTATCCTAGTTTCCACTCAATTTCCACGCTTAATTACCGCTTAATTACCGCAGATTAGTATTTTGATTGATGATTACACTATTTTTCCTACATTTTTGTATATAAGAGAAATCTTTTTCACCAATAAATATCAGCTCTATATCAACAACAGCAGTATTACTATTACTAAAGGCAGTATTCAAAAAATGGCAAGCAAATATGCCACAGCAACAAATGAGTAAGTTATTTCATACTATTTTTATGCAAACTTTTATCTATCACAGACATACAGGCATGTATATACACACATATATATATATATGTTTACAGTTGAACGCTGACTTGATGATTGTGCCTAGAATTCTTTTCTTTTTCCATCTTTTTTCTAGCACATGAAACAATTTGTATTCAGCCAATAGTTTTACCATCTTTTACTATTTTATCTCTTAGTATATATATACATATATCAACTTCAATCAGACTCCGAAGTTTCATATTGATAATGTTAAAACTTATGTAATTATATATGTTTACATTAATTTTAACATTACAGATATGAAACTTCGGAGTCTGATTTGTTTGATGGAGTTGATCTTAGTAATATCTAAGTATAATATCAAAACTCTCACTACTATTTTATGCATCTGTTTTATATGAAGTGTATATTTAAATTATATTTTGGTTTAATTTTTTTATCAAATTCTACTGTTGATGAGGCTGTAAAGCTAATCGATGAATGTCTAAAAAATAATGGCACAATTGAGACGGAGAATAAAAAATAGTCAGCTAAAAGTAAGTTTGCTTTGTACACCGAAATTGTGAAAGACTTTATACTTTAATGTAAAAAGTTTACATAACAAAGTTATACTATTATTTTGTAAGAAACAGACGACAAACGATTTATAGCAATGAGTCAATTTGTAGCTATTGATCCTAGTTTTTCATTTTACGAAAAACATACATATGAATGTAAGTAAAATAAAAAGCATTTTATCATACAGTTGATTATTTAATGAATTCGAATTAAACATTACTGTTAGCATTTTATATTTTAGATCAACCCTAAAATATATTACTCAACAAATTTAGAAACAGTATAGTTTAAGGGAAAAAAACTGAGTCAAACCGATGCCAGCTTCAAATGTAAGTCCTATTTGTCAATGTTTTTTTCGAAAAATAATTTAAACTGATATCAAAAATACTGCCAGTATGTAAAGTATGAATTTTAATTTTTGTAGATTCAGATTTTGTAGTTCAGTGCTTCTTTTCAGTGCTGGCAATAATGCTTATAAGTTACTGTTCAAAGCTTATGTATGAAGCACTGAAAAGTTGTTGTAAAATATCATGTCCATTTTGTGGTAAGAAATTTAAAACTGAAGATATAAGCGAACCAGGTAGAGCCATTTCAAGACATTTTCATGAGCACTTTTTTTATTTTTTATGTTTTATGTGGAAACTCTGAAACAACTTTAAGAAATCTCCAACGAGATAAATGTATTTTTTTTTCAAGTTCATTTTTTGTTGTTGATGCCATTAGCTAGAACAGTTTGATTTTGTTTATTAATAAAAATCATTTTGATTTAACTAAGGATTTAACTTTTTTCAAAAACTTTTCATTACATCATCTTTATCCTATAGAAGCCTGTTTTCCAAATAACATTGTTTTAGATTTTGAGTTTGGAAGTAGTTGGCTAACAATATCTAAAAACCAGTTGTTGGAGATTTAAGAAATTGGCTTTATAGTCAGAATAAAAAACAAACAAAAAAATTAATATGAATTAAAAGCATTTGTTACTTCAGATTCTGAAGAAGAGGTTTCGAAATTAAGTACTGATAGTGAAAAAGTTGGTCTAAGTTCTACCAAGGTAATTTTAGATGTGCAATTTGGAATGAAAAAAATGATTTAAATAGTTCTGTCAAAATGCAATTATTTGATATTAGAATAAAAATAAAAAATACTCCAGTGTTTTATCAGGAGGAAATTTATGTTTTGACAGCTTTGATAGGTTATTTTTAAATTATTTATTTATCCATGTTTATTATTATCATTGGTCTTAAATATGCTCTATATATATCATCAGTTTTATAATCTCTTACCACAAAACTTATACGCAATTTTATATCATGTACAATCAACATAATGTTTTTAATTACCAACTAGTTATGATTGAACTATTACTTTTATCTCTGAATTACTACCTATACTTATATCAATATATTCATATTAATACTGAGTGATTTTATTTGTTTGTTACCTAATGCAAACATACATACTGTGACGGAATTGTGCAAGTAGGTGTGTGAGGACAGATGCGCCAGGATTTGCCCTGCCTTACCTGATAAAGATAGATGCGTCTGATTGCGTAGCAACAGAGAACCGGCCTGTGAATCTACAGAGATGGAGACATGATAGCCAAGTCTAGGAGAGAACCGCAAGCTAGGAACTGTTTCGGTGAACCTGTGACCTTGTGACCTGATTTAATTATTACAGTTGTTAATGCGAGCAGTTATCCTATCTGCATGAATGTTTAGACAGGCGCATTGCATCTGTTGTGTGCACTTATATTATCTATGTTAATCTTGTTTTGAAATAGCCAATCATATTTTATTATTATTATCATCCAATTGTATGCTTGCATTTTCAACTGTATGATTTTTCTATAAATACTGGGGCAAATCGCCCAAGCCTCCAGAGCTCTGGAGTAGTTGTGTTAAAAGTAGAACTGTGTCAACGAATGTAACGTTGGTGTTCCTCCCAAACAGTAACTGGAAGTTTTAAGTCGTTCTTCAACGTGCCAGGATTGTTATACACGCTTCGAAACATCTCTCACTGTTTCTAACTTTTGGTATCTTGTTCGAGAATATAAATATTATTGTCAACTACAACTCTTCTTATGCTGAACACTGGCAAAGTAGAAAACACTTGTTAAATAATTAATCCACTTAGAGAATAACTACACTATTTGTAATTATCACAAACTCTGCATCATTCGCTTGAAAGGTAAAGTGCTCAAGTTGGTGTGAGTGAAAGTCTATCAATTGCTGAAATCTGTGCATGTCCTCAGTAAGCAGAATTGATAGTGACACCCGATCTGGCTGTGTCTCGTAGCAAATCCCCGTATTGTTAGAGAAAGTCTCCCGTACTAAGACGTATCAAGTAATTAATTAGTTAAGTGCCCATTGTGAGCTGTGTTATATTACCAGTTAGTAGAAGCTGCAATACAGAGCTTTGTGCCTGAGGATAGTCGGCTCACTACCATTTGCCCTAGTACTCAATAGTATAGGAAGGCTCTAGTAGACAGTGGTCCAAGTGAAGGTCTTGAACACACATGTTCCCCCAAATCCTTTACAATACTATATGTAACATAGCTACTGTTTATTGTTTATTGTTTATTGTTTGCACCAACAATGTTTTAGCTATGAATTTGATATGTGTTCACTGAGAATCATATGTTACTACCTATACTTATATCAATATATTCATATTGTTACTGTCTTATTTTCATTGTTTGTTACCTAGTGTAAAAATACATCCTATATGTAACATAGCTACTGTCCTTATTGTTTTTATACTTTGTTACAAATAAAATATTTTGTGAATTGTCGAAAGTTGCAAAATTGTTGGAGTTGTGAGAGCATAACTTTTACAATTTTGCGATTTGTTAAAATTTACGGAGTTTTTGTTAAAAGTGAGAGCAAAACTTCAAAAAAAAAAATTTTGCTAATTGTAGAAGTTGCAAAATTGACGTAACAGTGAGAGGGTATTGTGAATTGTCGAACGTTGCAAAAGTGTTGGATTTGTGAGAGCATAACTTCAATAATTTTATAATTTGTTAAAATGTACGGAGTTTTGGTTAAAAATGAGAGCACAATTTCAAAGATTTTGCGAAGTGCCGAAGTTGAAAAATTGAGCTAACAGTGAGAGCGTAATTTTTACATCTTAAAAATGCGAGCACGATTTCAAAAATTTTGTGAATTGTCGGAGTGGCAAAATTCTCGTAACAGTGAGAGCGTAATTCTTACAATTTTACGTTTTTTTGATTTACAGAATTGTCTTTTCACAATTTCAATATCTGGTTGGTTTATTTTTTTTTTGCGTTTTGTAGTTGATATTTAAAAATTAAAAATAATGTAAATCTTAATAAACTGTTTTATTACAATAATTCGATAAAAATAAAGAACAATGCAAATGTCAAAGTCCAATGTTAATATTTTGGCGAACATCAGCTCTCGTCATATTTTATTAATCATCATTCATCTAGTTGTATACGAGCTGCATCTAAAAGCATACATAGACATGTAACTACAGCGTGTTATCATAAAACTATCGTTGGTATTATACATACGCTAACTAACTGGTTGATAAGTAGTAAAACTATGATAGTAGTATAAAAAGACCTTGTTCATAATGTTGAGATCAGCACTGTGTTCTTTGAATTGCGTTTGCATCCACATTTATCATCGACATCACTGTCATCGCTATCATCACTGTCATAAACATGATCAACATCAGATCTATCCTCACTATCATCATCATCGTCGTCGTCATCATCATCATCGTCGTCATTGTCATCGTCGTCGTAGTCGTTGTCATGGTTGCGTCGTCATCATCATCGTCGCTTTTGTCATCCTTGTCACCAGTATCATCAAATAGAGAAAACGTCAAAGCTTTTCCCTCTTTTACAGCTGAGGTATTCAACAACGGCGAAGCCTCTTCACTTGATAAGAACGTAAGATTGTATTTTTTTTCCATTGCTTCATGTTAGGCTGTTTTTGTAGTGGATAATGCCTTGTCGGTAGTTTTTGATAGTTGAAATTTTCTCAGGAGGGATGATTATCTTTCCACTCATAAAACAACTATCAACTGGCATAAATCTTTAGATGACTGTGTGAGCAATGAGTAGGGCTGTCAATCGCTGTCTTATGTTCAAACTTTTCCCAGCGGAGAGTTTGCTGAATGTCAGGATTGTGTTGTCGAGAAGATTATCAAAAGTGATGATTTCAAAGTAAGCATCCATTTGGACACGGGTCTTTATTCTGAGACTCTTGGCTAAAAGTCGTTGTTGTCTCATACACTGATTACGAAAATTTTTGATAATGTAAAGTTTGAGTTGATCTTGCTCTTGCACTCCCATGTAGACTACTGTATAAGGGGTAGACCATCAGAGCTCTTTAAGCTGTGTCATAGACTCTCTATCAATCAGTGACTTCACTCGAATCCTATTTCAATTTTTCAAAACGTACTCGTATTCCAAGATACGGTATTCTTCGATGAAGGCAGTGCAAAAAACCTCCAATACTGTAGGAATTGGCAAATCCCTCAGACTCAAAAGTTTCCCAATATCCAACAATACTTTTTTCATAGCGCATGCCATTTTTTCTGCCAGTTGATTCACTCAAATCTCTTCATTTTCATCTTTGGTCGAAATGAGGAGGATTGATTGCTGAGTCAATGTCATGGGTTTGATATTGTCATGCTTGAGTTTGATGTTGTCATCATGATACGCACATTCCGGTGTTGGGCTCAAAGGAGAGTCGGTAAAAGTACCTGTTGGGTTCGTCTGTGTATCAAAAAATCTGTTGCTGCTGCTGCTACTCGAGGTGGTAGTGCTGGATGTGGTGGTGGTGTCGGTTCCTCTATCAATATCATTGATGCAGTCTGTGTTGCTGTTGGTGTCAGTGTTGGAGGTGGTAGTCATGGCATTGGTGTTGATGTTAGTCGAGGTAGGAAGATTCGGTTTGGCGTGAAGTTTTGGTGGTGATTTGGAGTTTGAGTCATTGTGTGTATAAACCGAATAAAAATCATATTAATTTTCAAGAAAAATGTTAATACAAGCAGTAAAAATATAATAAATAAATAGATGACAACTGTTGACTTTCTGATAAAGACTTTGCAGTTTTGAGAGCAAAACCTATAGGTTTTAGGAGTGCATCTTTTTAGATCACAACTAGAAGGTCTTCAACTAGTGTTTTAGAGCGTAACTAGATGAGTTCTTTAACTAGCGTTAAATGATTATTTATTATTTATTACCTATTGTTTCTTAGCTGAAGGTCCTGCTAGTAGCTGTAGTAGATGTTGCTCCTTCAATCACTGTTGTTGAAGTGGATGCTTTCTGTGTAAAAACAGTGGCTCTCAAATAGTTAAAGTTGCACCGATTGACCTTATGTAAAACTTGTTTATTTGCGAGAAAATCCTTATATATTATAAAGGGGTTTTCGCGTGAAGACAAAAAATTGTTCGCGCGAAAAACTTCTGTATATCATAGAGGAGTTTTTGCGCAAAAACACCATTCTTCGAGCAAAAAACAAAAAGTTTTTTAATGCAAAAAACAGCATTTCTTGTGCAAAAAAACAACATTTTTGTGCGACAAAAAACACCATTCTTAACACACAAAAAATGTATATGCTATAAAGAGATTTTCGTGCAAAAACAACATTTTTCGCGCAAAAAAACAATATTATTAGCAAGAAAAAAACAACATTATTCGCGCAAAAAACTGCATTCTTCGCGCAAAAATTCCTTTATAATATATATGAGGATTTTTGTGCAAAAAACTTTTTTCCTCATGCGAAAATCCATATAAATTATAAATAGAGTTTCGCTCAATCATTCTCATTGGTTATAAGCTTAGGATTTTACACAAAACTCATCCACTCCAGCAACATCATCTGAAGGAGCAACATGTACTTCAGCGTCTACTACAACAACTAGGAGGACTCTCAGCAACAAGGCAAAAATTAATAAATAATCTTTTAACGCTGGTTTTAAAACTCAATAAAGTATAGGGTTTAATTATTTATTGTACTCAAATAATAGTTGCTCGCAAAAGATTGGTGATGTCTCATGCTATAGCTTTCACAGTGTATATTATTACTTGTTGTTAATTTTTTTGTTTTTTTTTTGAGTTAGTATTGGAAATGAAAACAAACGATGTCGATGCAATAGAAACCAATCATAAAACGCTATCTGAAGAAGACTTAGTAATTCTGTAAAACTTATACAATAGGAAAGTTGAAGACACATTAGAGGCTTTTGCAAGCGATGTTCGTATCATCAACAAAAACTAGTCACAACAGGTAAAGAGTTTTTGACACGAAACTCTTCTAACAATAAAGCTCTTAAAGAGTGATTCTACGACAGAGATTCAAAAAATTCTCCATTCTCAATTACCACAATAGCGACAACAAAATCTGTTAAATGTTCCTCCTTCTATCAACAACTCTTGTATAAAAAAGAGAATTCGAAAAACGTCAAATTCTCAAAACATGCGAAAGTCCAGAAGATAAAAAGGCAAAGCATAACACAGACTACACTAAGCTTTTGTCTGATATATGTTGTATATTTGTGAGTTAAATACTTCTGTTCGAACTTTTGAAATAACAGTAGAACTATTCAATGCAAATCTATGATTGTTTCTTTTGTTATATAATAAAACTATACAATAATGCAACACTTTGTTATACAATACTCTGACCAAAAACTTTTATCAGCAATAATTTTTTTTTTCGAGATAATGGTAGAGATGTTCAATGCTTATATATAATGTTTCTTCTTGTATAATAAAGTTATACAATAATACAATGCTTCATTTTTATACAATACTTCAATCCCTTGATCTAAATCATCATGCAAACCCTAATAAAAACAAAACCTGCGCTATAAAGTACCCAGGTTCTCATACCATGTTTACAAAATACCCAAAGCCGTGATCAACAAACAAATCACAAAATAAACAAACCCCACAATAAATAGTTAACAAACATTTATATTCAATAATTAATTACAACACCTGGTGCCCACAAAAAAGTACGTCGCAGGTATTTTGGTAACTTGTACCAAATAAAAAAGCACTTGTACCGGGAGAACCTTGTCTCCATGACAGAGATCTGCTCCTACATTACTACTCTCAGTGTCCCTCCTTAGAGTTCCCTCTTTCCTTCTTTACCTTCTTCTACTAGTAGAGCTGTACTTCTACCTATACACACTCAGACCTACAGCCCAAGCTTCTGCCGGCCCTCCCCTTTTACCTCCTCTCCCCATGGCCCCTTGACCCCAACCTCGACTTGGAGTAGCCTTTCCCTGACTTGAAGTAGTCTCTATTGACTGGTACTAGCTTGGAGCCAAATTGGAGCTCCGTCGTGGTCATCCCTCACCAACCAGCCACTTTTACATGATCGAGTACTGCTTCTAAAGTCAGTGATCAGTAACACGGAAAAGTAAATGCTTCTGAAAGAAGAAGAGTTGACCTCTCTGCTGGAGCCCCCTTCCCATGTTCCCCTACCCCCACCAGCAGCAGTATAAGCTGTTTCCACTCCCCCAGTGTTGTGGAAAGTGGCAGTAAGATACCCATTGCTCCCCTCTTTCTCAGCGGGAATATCACCCCTCATTCTGTCCTTGCCCTCTGCCCCCAGTACTGGAGTTGTCTTCTCCTTGTTTATATACATATAAAGAAGACAACTCCGGTACTCCAGTATAAATGAAAAATTGAATATATATATATATATTCAGTTAGAGAATGCCAGGAGGAATACTTGCCGATTGTGCCACTTTTTGGCAATGAAAATGTGGCAAATCTCTGTCCATTTCCCTTAGCACTTTGAAAAGTACTGTACTGCAACTACAATAGTTGTAGTAGTGACAGTTTAGCACTGCCATCATTGTACGAGCTATGTGTGTGCTGTTGACAGAAACAGTTATGCCGCTTTCTCCTGCTATCAGTAGTGGCAGAAGCCTAACCATTTTTGGTAAATGCCAGCCTGCTCAGGCAAAAGGCCCCCCCCCTCCACCCCCCTCACAGCTTACTCACCTCATGGTAGCTGCTCCCCCAAGCCCCTCTTGTTAACATTCTACCGTCATGCCTCTTATAGCTCTGCCTCTGACTGCTCACAAGATACCTTAGAAGAGGTGACCAGCTAACATTACTACCCCAGCTTCCATGGTAGTGTCCAGATCCGCATACAACACTGTCAGCCCCTACCATCCTTTTTGTGTCTCCGTCTGTGGTCACCTCACCTCCACCCCTTGCCGAGATAGACTTGCCCACTTTTTTCTTACGGAATACAGAGAGGTGGGGAGGGAAGGGGGGAGCATTTGGCCTTGAGCAGCAGTTGGGAGCTCTCAGAATGTGAGTGGCGGCTGGCACTCTGCCAGAGGATGAGGTTGCCATGACTCAAATGAAAGCTGAGCAGTTGAGAAAAGAGATTAGTAGTATCAAGGAGGTAGTTCAGACAGTACGAGGATTGTTCTTTTTAGTAACCTGCCCTCTTCCCCCTCCCCCTTCCTCAGTCACGTGGTTTTATGGGCAACACTTCGTCAGTCATACAGTTTTGAGTACACTCTCCCATTGGTCGCAGAGTTTTGTGTGCTCTCCTTCATCAGTCACCCTGTTTTTTGTGCTTTTCTCTGTTAGCCACGCAGTTTAGTGTGCATTTCCGAGTCAGTCATATTGATTATGTATACCCACTCACCTGCCACATGGTCTGTCTGCGATCACTCAATCTCCTAATGAGATTTTCACTGCTTTTCACCCACCTCACTTCATCTTAGCACCTACTTAATTAATGGTTTCCCAATGAATTTTATAGTTAACAGCAAAGGTAGTGCTGCTAATTGAAGCAGTTTATATGATAGATTTGCATAGGTATGACCATTAATGCTGTGGCCTCGCCTACATCAGCTGTTAGGTATATCAGAGCACTGTAGATTGATTGCCCTCACTCACTTGTGAGTCAGCTGATTTGATGCTCCTGCTGGCTGGGGTGCCAACCTACTGATTGCACTTACTAGGAAGAGGTGCTAGTCAAGAAGAAGAGGAGGAAAGGATTTCCCCCTTTGGCTGAACAAAAAATTTGATCAAGCTGACGCATGTTAGACCACTTGTAAACTTTTACTTTCACTTTTCCATTCAGCTTGTTTATAATAACCAATTGTTTTCATGCATTTTCAACTGCCTTATTTGCATATTTTAGCACTTGCTTGTCTATAAATATAGCTCAAATTTCCTGTGTAAGGCAGAACTGTGTAGGGTAGAACTTTTTGGGCGCTTGTACTGTGGGGTTGCGTTAGCAGTTGATTGTGAACCTAGTTGTATTGGCGAATACACTTTATATTACACTTAATAACCAATCTTAATGGTCTGGTCTGATTCTATAATAGCAAATCTGACTCGGATTTTTACTCGGTACTGACTACCAGTACCTTTGGTTGACAGCAAAACAGACACTGCTAGCCACTAGTCAGCTCTCTTGTAGCTTTCGATAAAGGTTGGGCACAAATCCTTCATAGTATGATATCAAATATATTGCTGGTAACAGTTAACGAATGTTTAGGCTGGATGGAAATTTTCTGTTTTGTTTAATACTTCAAAACACAACGAGCATTTATTTGTAAATTTATTCTTTTTGTGTATTCACAGACGTTTCTACAATTGCTTTTGAAAAACTGTATTGCATTAGGGTTTTGATAAATAAATACTTCAACTTGTGAGAAAACTTTATAATGCAATATGAATGATGAATAATACTTATTGGGTCTAAAAATAAATTTGAACGTACCCCTAAAAATTCCCAATGCCTCCTGTTTATTTTTCTTTTGACTATAATCATGTTGATGGTTGATACTCGAAAGGTGTATAGAGCAATGTTTGTGGATATAGGCAGCGAAAGCTCATTATCAGATTCATTAGCTAGATCCAGGTTTTGAGCATCGATCAAAAGCACCCAGACCTACAAGTAAAAAATCGTAAACCTAGATTTTATATCTTTTGGTGACTGTCAATTTTGGTGTGCAATAGAAGATACAATAAAAATTTATTTCGTTCACTAACTTTTTCTTTTTTGTGCCAGATCTTAAAAGGCTTGTCAAACATCTGAAGATACTCTGGCATATCAGCAGGTTGCAGTTGTTGGTAGCTTGTGGTTCTAAATTGTTCTGTGTCTGGGATCCAACTGCTTTTATCGTTCTACAATTACAAACAACAACAAAAAGTTGAAACAATACATATATTCAAGCAGTAATAAATCATCACTACCAATAACTTTGATTCCATTGTGTCAAAAAATCTTTAAAAAAAATCGATAACGTATTTACACCTCTGCTAGTAATAGATGTTGCTAATGGCAGACATTATTGTGGACCAATATATAAATATTGTTTTTATGCACATAAGAGTACAAATTCCTTGAGAGTATCTCAACCTGTTATGTTAGATTTTTCAATTAATCCTGTTGAATTATCTTCCCAAACCTAAAGTAATTTAATAAAAAGGCAACTTGATAGCGATTGCTGTCAACAATATCAGGTAGATCAAATAATATATCCCATTTTAACACTGGAAATACATAATTCTATTATGTAGAGCCTGCTCAAAGATCTTTATTACCTTTTTCTTGTGCTCCAAATCTTCAAAATATGAAATAAGAGCTTGGATGAAGAAAGGTTTGGCCGTCCAACCTTGTTGGCTCATGATACTGATAACAAGCAGTCGTGCATTTTTTGGTATCGATCTGGTAACCTTCTGCAGCTGATCAGTGTATGTAACCATTGTCTGGCGACCAGAAACCCTTAAAATGTTCACCCACTCTCCACCAGCACTCTCATCAACCATCTATGAAAAATCAAACCAGCATTGACTATAACTATAACTAAAAGAAACCCATAACTATGGAGTGCCAAATGCTCAAAAGTTGTTTACAATTTTGTTTTATAGTCAAAATTTGTTCTCTTATGTTCACAATTCAGTCTGTTACCTTTACAATTCATTGTCTTACCCTTAGAATTTGGTCTCTTATGTTTACTATTTATTCTGCTATGCTTACAATTCATTCTCTTATGCTTACAATTTTTTGTTCTATCCTTATAATTTGTTCTCTTTTGCTCAAAATTACTTCTCTACCCCTCATAATTTGCTCTGCTATATTCAAGATACTCTCTGCTACCTTCAGCATTATGTGTCTTATAGTCAAGTCAATTGCAAGTTGTCTGCCCCTTACAATTTGTTCTGTTATGTTTACTATTTGCTGTTTTATGCTTACTATTTTCTATGAGTTGCTTATTATTTGCTGTGTTATGCCTACAATTTGCTCTCTCACCTCTACTAGTTTGAACTGGTTTGAGTACGCAAAAACCAACGACATCACATTTTGAAGTTGCGCCCCTTACATTGGGATGAAACCCAGAAGGCTGTTGTTAAGAAGAAGAGCTGAGGCTAGGGTAGGGCTGGATCTTTATGCAAAGAGAATAGACTACCCTCTTTGCTTTATGCACAAAATTCTGATGAAGAAAGTCAATGCCATGGGTCTATGGCATAGAAACATTTTATTAGAGTTGGGAAATATTTTTTACTGTCTCTGGAAACTCAGACTGCAGGCGTCATTTCCGGATCGATTGATTGACTGTTGAAATGTGTGTGTGAAGTAAGCTACCCCACTCAGGAAAAGATGGAACCAATAGACACTGGCTGTAAGTAATTCCACACGTGAATCATACTCACCCAATTTACTATGGTATACTTTATTATTATTACTATATAAAGGTGTGTGCATTTATTAACTGATAGAAACATTGCGATAATAATAAAATATTGTACATGATTTTATGATGTGACTGTGGTAGCTGCCACCTGTACAGCCTCCAGTGATATAGTGATTACTTAATGCAGTTATTATTGGTGCTATTTATTTATTCTGCGTGCAACAGGATCGACAGTTTAATCCAATCGATCGAAATTTGCAGAGTTGTATGCTCGTGGCGATACAAGTAGTAATATATGAGCAGATCTCCCTACCAAGTGTTTTTTTGTGTTGGATAACTCCGGGGTTTATGCAATGTGTTAGGGCGTTGATTAGAGCAGCAGGTTAATACTTTATGGCATTTAATTTTTGATAATTTTTTACATAATTCGATCTCTGATGGCATCTTGAGTGTAAATAATTTTTTTAGTTTTTATACATTCATGTATATATGTATAACTATGTACATATTTATGACTATATTTATGTCTAAATAGAATAAAAATGAAACGATGTATGATTATATGCATTTATTACATGATAAGTATATTGAATGCTATAAAATATCTTGGAAAACTTCTAACATAATTTCAAACATAAAAATAGATGAAGTTACGTATTCGTCTATTTGTTATCGATATTTATAAGAACGATGAATGATTTTTGTATTATATATAGATATAAATATGTTTAATATATATATAGTTATAGTAACCGTTGTCAAAAAATGAAGTCTATTATGAAGGCTTTTATTTAAGCCAATGTAGGTTTGGTAGATACTCCATCAGAACACACTCGTCTTTTAGCATAAAAATATGTGAGTGCTCGCTTTATTTGACTGTATGTCAACATTTTTTATCCTTCACTACAAATCCACAATTTTTACCCGTAAATGACTTTTTTGTGTTCAATACATTCAGATAACTGTCTTTGTTCAATTGATTAATTCGTTTGTTTAAACCTATGGAGCTAAATGCTTTTCCTTTTTCTCCCCAACAGTAATAGGATTTAGAGTTAAGCGCAACCATTCCGTCTCCGGTAAACTCCTCTCTGAACAATCCAGGTGTTCTTTTTCCATGTTTTAGCACTTTTTCGCAACAGTCTTGCATGCTCCATTCTAAACCCATCATTTTGATCCTTAAAAACTTATCCCTATGTTTGTCACAATATGGTCGTGGAAACCAATCACCATATTTGCTGTAAAACTCTTTTTTCATACTCGTGTTTCTAATGTTCCACACAGTGCAATGTATGCGCTATCTGTATCCATTTCAACATACTTGAAATTGCTTCTGTCAATATATCTATAAATAGAAAGACTGTTTTGATTATTTGGAAGTTTGTCTACTGTTTAAGTTAACTATAAGGTTTAATCGTAGGGAATTAGGTTTTACTTACTTATCCATAATAATAGTAGGGAATTAGGTTTTACTTACTTATCCATAAAGTCGTAGTGAAACTGTAGCATTTTCAGTTTAGCATACTGTAGCATGGAGAAACCCAAGTGTACTGGAACATTCATAGTTAGCTGAAATGATGGAGATAATGATTAACAAAGTAAACTTTAAGAATAAAAATTTTGTATTGAACTATAATTGTTTTTAAAATTTACCAATTGTTTAGCAGTTACGATTTCATAGAAATCATCTGCTATCTCTTCCATGGAAATGAGTTTGTTCCCTCTGATACGAAATGAAGCTTTTCTCGCCCCTTCGATGAACTTGATGGTGGTGTGTTTTTCTTTATCAGTGATTGTTTTTCCATAAGCAGCATTTCCTACCAACTTGCTAGTAGTAGCGAGTAATTCTTGATTAGGATCTACATCTCCCATTCGCCTAGCGTCTGAAACTGATGTTCCAAAAGCTTCAAAAGCTTTTCTAGGAATATATTCTATCAGCTGGTAGACTTTGGTGACTTTCAATCCCTGTTTCAAGTACCACTTCAACAAAGGACACATTAGCAATATCTTATTTCGGAACATACTTCCAACTAGTGAGCGTTGAGGAGTCTTTAGAAATCCTTCGGCTTCAGCAAAGACTTTCATTTCATCACTCAAGTGGTCTCTGGTCAACATCGTGTTTTTAAAAATCGGCGGCATTTCGGAGAACTTTTTTTCCATTTCCTCAGGAACTTCAATGTCGCATTCAACAAATCCAAAGAATTCTTCTGATTGAACTCTCTCCAACACTTCTTCTTGATTCAGCTTTTTTTCAAGTATTTTAGGGTAGAAAGAATTTTAAAACATGTTGACAAATTTTTGTAAATTTGTATGAGTTTTTACACGT
This sequence comes from Cryptosula pallasiana, assembly GCA_945261195.1. Classification (NCBI taxonomy): domain Eukaryota; kingdom Metazoa; phylum Bryozoa; class Gymnolaemata; order Cheilostomatida; family Cryptosulidae; genus Cryptosula; species Cryptosula pallasiana. Next base: position 20,440,664 of record OX183136.1, read on the forward strand.
TTCATCCACTCACACTCCCAAATCGAGATTACGGTGTAACCTAGTGCTCGGAGATATTCTTCATTTTCCATCGTAGTTTTAAACAGATTTGCTTTTGATTTTCTTCCACTAGCTTGAAACTCTTGCTCTTTAGCGTTGTTATAAGAGCAGTTGTGTCCGTGCCAAAAACACCCATGGAATTGAAAGGCGTGACAATTTTCAACCCAGAACCCATCAACTGGTGACCCTCGTTGTCCAAGAGCAACTTCTCCCCCATTGAGCTGATGTCTGATATTGATTTTTTCTGGAAACATTTGGAACTGTAACCAGCTATGAGCTACCTTGCTAAATTTTACTGGTTCAGCGACAAAGGAGTTTTCGAATTTTTTTCCTCAAGGATAACCAGTAGGCAATGATTGCATCATACACCATAAATAGAGCGCATTTGCATCAACTCCATAGATTATATTACAAACTTTTGCTTCTTTTCCCAACCAATGTTCTCTAATCTTAGTTATATCTTTTTCGTGATATCTATGCATCACTAGACTTGGTTCACCAACTATGTTTCTCTTTATTAGAGGATAAAGTTCCGCATTGCAGTTGTCAAGCAAACAAATTGGGAGAGTCTGTCGAAATGAGTTACCAAGTTCATGGAAATCCAAGTATGTAGAGAGATATGGAGGGGGTGGTTGGGGAGCTTTGTTGAACATCCATCGAATCACTAATCCTGGTAAAGATATAACGTCTTTCAACATATCGATCCCATGCTCTCTGTAGATTGATCTTTGTCTTTCCAACGCTTGAACAAATGGTTTTACATCCAAGTTGTTGTACCACTTTAAAAAATCCCTCATTGTCTTCATGTTGTTATCTTTCCACGTTTTTCGACAAATCATGTACTCTTCTTCACTGATGTTTTTTTTTGTTTAAAGAACTGTAAAAAGCTTCTCTTGGAGGTAGATGTTCTTGATTAAGTTGTTCCAAGTCGTTCATCCATTCATAAGGAAAAAATCCTTTTCCAGCTTTGCATTTGTATGCTTTGAGATACATTTCGTAGCTGTATCCAGGAGCGATGAATTTGTACAATCTAAAAACAAAAAAGATCCTATTCCGATAACAGGCATCTTGTTCCCTTTTTTTATAACAAAATCAAAATCTTTGTCGGAGATATCTCTCAATTTTTGAAGCAGTTTTTCTTTCATTACATTGACATCATAAGTCTGTGAATTGAAACCTAGAATAGGGAGTTTTTTCATATAGCTGTACAATTCATACAGAACTTTCTCAGCTCCTGTTCTCTGTCTGAAACGTTTCTGTTCGTAATCACTACGAAACTTTTCTTCAGCTTTTTCCAGTTGTTGTAATTCATCTTCTACCTGTTTTATGATGCGCGAAAATTGTTTTTCCAATCGGTTATGCGATTCTTCACTAATCTCTTCCAAGTATTGAATGAATTTTCCAACACATTGGTCATCATCTCCGTTATTGACAATACATCGAGGGTTGACAAAGTCCGGTATGTTTAAACAAATTGAAATACTTAAAAGTTTATGTTCGTTAGTGTAAAAGGTTGTGTCTGTATTTCCATCTTTTTCGCAATTAGGTAACAAACACATGTCGAATGTTGCAAAAAATGGATAGTATCTCAAATAATCATCTGACCGGATATCTACCCCGAATTGATTCTTCAGTTTATCAAATATTGTAGCGCTAGGAGCGTATTATCCTCCAAAAAACTCCATAGTTGTTGCGTCTAAGATTGAAAATCTGTGTCTTTTCAGATTCCCCAATCTGTCATAACAAGTAGAACCTGTTGGACATCTATAGGCTCTGACATATCCTTCCAAGTTCGCAATAAGGCTGAAGTGATTGATATAAAGATCCAGATATAGATTTTCCTTGTAACTGGAGTTTGAATTCCAAATAACTGTTGAAGTCATGTCATCATTTAGAGAAAACACTGTTATCTTCAGTTGCAATGCTTTTTCCAAAAGCAATAAATCAGCCTCTGTTACTCCTTCCTCATCATACTCCTCAGTAGTATCACCATAAATGAAACTATGATATTGTCGTTAGTACTCCTTCACCTCCTTAACTATTGGGTCTTTTGCAAATTCATTGTTTTTTTGTAGTTCCTTGTGTTACGCGAGACATCTGAAAAAACAAAGACTGTCAGTAATTTGTATTCCTTTTCCTTTGTGTTTTTTAACATAGTTCATATGTGTCTGTTGTTGATGAGGTGAGGGGGTATATGCATTGGTGGTGATCCAACTTTTCCCATTCCGAGTAGTTTGTAGAAATAAAACGAAATGTTTGTGATCAGCATCAATCTCCAAGTCGTATTTGGCCTCCGTCTCAAGCTATTAGTACAATGATCAGTCTCCACAACATCAGCAAAAAAGTTATCAAGCTGTCTTTCAGTTTCAATCAATTTAGCTTTCGGATATACAGTAGCATTGTTTGATGATGAGTGAAAGTATCGGAGTTCACCTTCATTTTTATTTTCTAGTATACAACCTATGCTACAGTTGACTTTTGCTCTCGAGCTCAATTGTCTCCAAACTTTTTTCAGCAATTCCAACACTCCTGAATCGTGATAGTCATTTTGGTAGGTATCAGCTTGATCTCTTGGAATCCCATTCCAAAGTGTTACATTTAAAAGTTCTATGACTTTTCCAGCACTGTGTTTGGTTTTTATAGCACCCCAATATCTGGCAATCAGATCATCCCATTTTTCATCATGAAAATTTGGAGCTATGCTATCATCAACAATACCTAAAGTCGATACCCGAGTAGGTCGTTCAAAATTTAAATCTTTTATTTCTTGTTCTTCTTCTTGTTCTTCTTCTTGTGCTTCTTCTTCTTCATTATCCACCGTTGGTTCATTCTCAATTTCTTCAACTACATCCTCCACAACTGGCTCTATATCTTTGACTATTATGCTAGTGTCTGGTGCTGAACCTTCAGCACCAAAACCTATTTGATTGATTGTTTCATCAGGTAAACGAAAACAAATGAGATTTTCTTCTAGCCATTTCCAATTAGGGCGAATTCCAGGGTTTTCTTCTTCCACATTCTCCTCCTGATAATTTAAATCTTGTCTACAATAGAAATGTTAACACATATTAGTTCTGCTATAAAACACTCACACATATTTTGTACAAAATGTAACGGGAAAAAATGACTCAAACATTATTATCAATTAATTTTAAAAAAAACTTACTGTATGCTATGGGATTGAACCCCAACTCTCTCTTTTTTATCCAACCCCTGATGTCCTGACTCTTGTCTACAATAGAGTGGTAGTCGTATTATTTCTACTGTTTCATGGAATTAGGAAAAAATGTGTCAAACATTATTATTAGTCAAGTTTTAAAACTTACTGTGTGCTATGGGATGGAATCCCAACTCTCTCCTTTACATTCTTCTCCTGATATTCTGACTCTTGTCTGCAATAGAGCGATATTTGCATTATTTTTGCTGATTCATGAGATGTATATAAGAAACCAGCAAAAAGAATTACTCTACTAACATTATTAGTTTATGATTTAAAAAATTACTGCATACTAAGAGTTATAGTATTTTCAGTAGATGATGAAACTTCAAAAGACAAAGGTTTGTCTTGAAAAGCATTTTCAAGTTCAATCTCCATTTCATCTCTATATTCACCATTGTATTCATCATCTATGTATTTATTACCAGCGTTTGAAAAACTGATATCATTTTGATTTTTCATGAGCCATTCCCATACCTTATGTATGTTTACATCAGCATCCTCCTCTTCCGTTTCCATACTGCTATAATAACAATTATTTCCTTATTTTTTGGTAGAAGTAACAATAGTACATAGAGAGGTAAGTTAAATGACTCAGCTAATAAAAATTATTATTTTGTAATTTTTTACCTTGTGAATAAAACTCCTAGTATTCAGTCAGTATATTATATAGTAGATGTTGAGTTTTCAGTTACTGTTGTTAGAATGGTTGGTTTTTTGTGTGAAATCGTTACTTCTTAAATAGCGTAAGTCCATCTGATTATCATTTCTTGAGCTCAATGAAAACTTATATATTCATACAGACAAAACTTCTAATAGTTAGTGGATGTAGCAGTAGATGTTTACCCTTCAAACGCCGTTGTTGAAATGGATGCTTTCTGTTTGAAAGCACTGCTTCTTAAATACCCTAGGATGCTCTGATTATGTAAAAAAAGTATATGAAAAAATTTTGTTTATATTCGCGTGAAAAAAAGACTATTATTCACTGTTATTTGCGGGAAAAATTGTTTTATTTTTCATGCTTTATTCGCGTGAAAACAATTATTTTATTCCCGCAAAAGCATTAGTTTTCGTCGCGTGAAAAAAAAGACTGTCATTTGTGGAAAAAATGTTTTATTTTCTCATGCTTTATTTGCCTGAAAAACTGTTTATTCCACGCGCAGACTTTTATTTTTTTTCGCGTGGAATAAAAGATTTTGATTCATCATTGTTCGCGGGAAAATTTACATTTTTCATGTTTGATCCGCGTGAAAATAATTATTTTATTCCCGCAAAAGCATTGGTTTTTTCTGCGTGAAAAAATTGTTTATTCCACGCGAAGACTTCTATTTTTCTTCGCGTGAAATAAAAGATTTTCATTCAACATTATTCGCGGGAAAATTTACTGTATTTTTCATGTTTTATCCGCATGAAAATAATTATTTTATTCCCGCAAAAGCATTGATTTCTTCGCATGAAAATACTTGTTTATTTCATGCAAAGACTCTGATTTTTTTCCGCGCGAAAATACTTATTATACTCCCGCGAAAGCATTGGTTTTCTTTGCGTGAAAAACAATAACTATTTTCACGCGAATGATACAATATATAACATGACAATAGATCATAGTTTTCTGACGGAAATAACACAGTTCAATCAGTGCAACTTTTACTATTTAAGAACCAATATTTTCAGGCAGTAATCATCCACTTCAACACTGGCATTCAAAGAAGCAGCATCTACTACATCATCCACTGCAACTACTAGGAGCTCTCTCAGAAAAGTAATCATTCACTTCAACAACAGCATTAAAAAAAGCAACTACTAGGAGCTATCTCCTTATAAAAGGTAAAAATTAATAAAGTTATTATTTCCTACCTAGCAAAGATTGAAAATAGTTTAGATGTAATGTAAAGTATAAAATAGTTAATCTTTTAGTTCCACTTGAAAAGCTGAATTTTTTTATAAAATAATTTGAAACCATAAGTTATATATATATATATTTTTTCAAACATTGTTCCTTTCTTTTTTAGAGTACTATGGATGGATTTTCTGCTTCTTACACAGATTCAAAATCAATCGAAAACATACATAAAACACTCAAAACAACTCCCAAAAGAAAAAACTCTATCGCAAAAGAACCAACAATAAAGAAGCGAACTCTCCCAAAACTGGTTTTACCCACTACGCAAAATACTATGGAAAAAAAGGAATTGCTCACCGATGCTGATAGAGCTCTCAAGATGGCCAAATCTCTCAAAAAATGGAAGACGAGTGATTTGAAAAAGATTGGAGGACTTCTTACACTATCATCACTTCCTGCTCCATCGGTTATGCAAATTGTTTCTATTGAACAGAGCACAGGTGCATACGGTGCTTACTACATTCTCACCTACCTTGGTAATTCAAGTGTAAAGAGTTTTCAGAAAGTTGTTTGCCCAAGTAGAGTAGCTGAAAGCTTCAATACTGATAATTACCCATTACCTTTCAACATTTTGTACTTGGGTGAGATGGAAAACTCAAAGAATCCAGACACTACTTACTACAATGTCAAACATATTAGCACAAAAAGGTTAACCACAATGGAAGCTACTGCTGAAGCTGAAGAATTGAGAAAAATGAGCAAAGAGGAACTCAAACTCGCTTACGACATCGAATATCTCAGCGATTTCAAAGAATGTTCAATTTTCCCTTACATCGACGTTGTTGAAAGATTCATTCCTTTTCGGTTCAACGGAGAAGAATCTGTCGTAAAGGGCATTCGCTATGTCACAGAAAAAGATGGAAAAAGAGATACGAGAACACTTCTAATACCGATCAGATACAACGAAGAAGCTAAAAGATGTGCGCCTGGTGTGATGATTTACAAAGGAAAGAAACTGAGTAAGAATGGAAATCCTAATACATACCACAATCTCGTCTTTATTTCTTCAACCAGTACCAGTGATTGGGAAGAAAATTGTGAACAAGCAAAATCCAATGAGGAGATAGCAAAAATGAATAATGATGATGAAGATCTTAAGGAGTTCCTAGAGAAGGAATTGCAAGATTTTGATGAAGGACTCAGCGTTGATGGTACGTAGACTCAATCCCGAACGCTGTCGATATGTAGTCTCGAGCGGATAAACCCAGGTATAGTACTTTGTATTATGCAGAATTTACTGTAAAACAGTTTTAAGAATGTCAAAAACTAGATATAATGTTTTCTATTGCAGTTATTTCCCAAATACTGTAAATTTTAACCATCTAGAGGACTAATTTGGTGATTTTTGATGGTTTTTAGAAAGTTAAAAGTTTTCCAAGATATTTTATAGCACTCAATATACTTATTATGTAATAAATGTATATAATCATACATTGATTCATTTTTATTCAATGTAAACATAAATATAGCCATAAATATGTACATAGTTATACATATATACATGAATAGATATATACACATAGATGAATGCCTAACTTCATCTATTTTTTCATTTGAGATCATGTTGGAAGTTTTCCAAGATATTTTATAGTATTTATCATTCAATATACTTGTTATATAATAAATGTATATAATCATACAACGATTGATTTTTATTCAATGTAAACATAAATATAGCCATAAATATGTACATAGTTATACATATATACATGAATGTATAAAAACTAAAAAAAATATTTACACTCAAGATGCCATCAGAGATCAAATTATGTAAAAAATTATCAAAAATTAAATGCCATAAAGTATTAACCCGCTGCTCCAATCAATGCCCTAACACATTGCATAAACCCCGGAGTTATCCCACACAAAAAAAACACTTGGTAGGGAGATCTGCTCATATATTACTACTACTACACAATGAGTAATCGAGTTGACTGCCACACTTTCCACTGATTTTCCGGCCAAAGGGCAAACTGTGCGTAGTCGGAATGTCAATGGAGAACGAGGGTTTAGTATCGTACGCCGAATTGGTCAGGGCCAGGGGGCCAGTTCGACTGCTCACTTTCTGCTAGTTTGTTGCTCGCACCAATAGTCGACTAGACTAAGTCGTTGTTATGTGTGCTATCTTCCACTTGTGTTTAGTCTTCTTTGTCTGTGTAAGGTGAGAATTATCTGAAGCTTCTGAGAGTCAGGTTAACTCTGATTTTGTTTGTACATTACATCCATTTAAATACAAAGAAGGGACAAAGAAAAGTGTAAGCCACGCCTTACTTGTTGACAACCGAAATATTATTTACACTTTGTGGAAAACTGTATAATAATTAATATTTAAATAAATCTTAAAATGGTAGGATGTACATAAATAAAGTAATAAAATATTCTAATGAATGTTCGTGCACTACTTGAGTTGTCATGGCGATTGTTTTCAATGGCGTCCCCAACACACTCCGGCCCATTGGCAACTGTAGGGCCAATATCAAATACATGGGGAAGACAAGAAAAGATAGAACAGTTAGTCATAGAACTGGAGTATGATCGCGACAGTTCGGCCTTGTTAGAGGAGGTCTCTTTCTCTCTGGATGCTTGCTTTTAGTTTTTCCGCTTGTTGTAAGTATCGGTATGCTTACCTGGTTGAGTGGTAAAGCTCATCCTCGTATCGCTTTATCTTTCGATATCGGTCCTCCCTCCTCTCCTCTTCTACTCTCCTGTGTAACTGTTGCCTTTTCTTATCAGGTTGTATTCTTCAGCCTCCCACCTCACCTTGGAGTCGTGGGCGCAGCCCAGGCTGAGTACCTTTCCACCTAGCTCGCCTACTAACGCATTTGCTTTTGGCTTACTAGGTCCTGACTGTACATTGAATTGGTCGCGCAACTCTAAGGGATTTACTGCATATGCGAACCAACTGGCTGGTGATCCAGTCGATAGCGATCACCTTGATCTGTTAGAGCAGGTTCAGCCCCCAGAGGTAACCGACGGTCTGATCCATACCCCACTTTGCTATGGTTATATGAGCTTTGACTGTTTTCACCAGCCTTGCCTGTTCACCAGCGTTCCAGGATATGGAATTATCTCCGCCATTCCACGGTGGCTAGGTGTCGACTATCATCCACGTATCACTTGCCGTAGTATTTTACAACCTGCAGTCGAGTCAACTAGAAGGTGCCACAGTATCCAGTTAATTCAGGATTCGAGACACAGTGGGCCTTCAGCTCGCTCCCATAGCGCTATACCACGAATTAATGTGCCTCCAGAGCCTCTCGGGCCCACTGCCGTCTGTACAGAAATACTTCAGGGAGCCTATACCTCCAGGTTTTTCTGTACTATTGACTTTAGGCCAGTTGGGGGTGCTTTTTTCTTTTGACCTTTCCTTCAATCTGTATCACATTCCCTCTTTCCTTGGTACCCATCTTTCTGGTTCAGGTTTGTGATCGAGCTCTATCACTTTTGGTGATGTTTCAGTTACTTTTTCCCCCCCAGTCTCTTCTTCACAGAGGGTCGGTTAGGTGGGCTCGCCGACCGTTCCTTGATGGGGGGCAGGTGTGCCGAATATTGGTGGGTTCGGCCAATTCATTGCTTGACAAAACTCGTAATAGGATGTTTTGTCCACCTCGAACAGGGGTCGGTCCACTCCTAGTGTGCAGTCGCTCCACCTTGGCTTTGTAAATGCTTGAGGATGGTATCTCTAGAGCCACTCTTGTGCCCACACGTGCAGAAATAGAACACGTAGTGCTGACTTACGTGGTATGTATTCTGTTTCTTGTTGAGCTGTAACTGGCATACGTTGCACTCCCACCTGTTGCTATTCTCTGCTTTTCATTCTGCTTCTTTTATGGCTAGTAGGGTACGGTTTGACGGCCACGTTTGTAGGTGGGCGTGTGTGGAGGGAGTGCTGAAAGTTTGCTCTGTCTAACTCTGCACCTAGCTGCTCGCTCCTCGACAATAGAGACGCGACTAACTCGAAGAGGGGAGGTAACCATTTCATTCTTTGGGATTCGGCTGCAGCTATTTCGTTCTTTTCTTCTACTTGGTTCATCCAAAATGGCGGCAGCCACGGTCGGGTCCTCTTCCGCAGATAAGTGTCCATCGTTTGTTTCTGCCATCTTTTTTATGAGTGTCTTAATAATTTTCTGCAGGTGTTGATTGTCCACTCTTTCCTCGTACTGGTATGCTGCTGCAATGAACTCTGTATTTGTATCTGTGCAGTAGTTGGAAGGAGTTGGCTCTTGATTGGTTAGATTTTTCTTTTGTTCTTTTGGCTACGTGAGGTGACGCATTGCACGAGAGTCGTTATCTTGATTATTATCTTTGTTGCCAGGTGCTTCTATGGATCGGAATGGTGGAACCATCGGTTCCTCAAAACTGGCGTTCTCTCTCGAGGGGTTCCCCCTTGGGAAGTTACTCCCATGGATACTGGTTTGACTTTGTTGGCTGGGTTTTAACCCCAATCTGTGCTGTGTCTCCTCGTAGTTAGTCCTGGGTATATAGGTGGCTTTTTCCACTCTTTCTGCTGTTGTAATTGCTAATTGGCTAGCTTTGGGAGATTTCTCTCGTTCTCTCGTGCTTGATAGTACTGATAGTCAGTGAACCTCACTGGCGGTTTTCTTGCTCTCTGTGGTCGCCCTCTTTCTTCTGTCATCTCAGGCCCGTGTGTGAGGGGTGGCCATTCTGTATCCTTGGGGGGGAGGTTCTGTGTGAGTTTCCTCCCTTGGTGGAATGGTTTGTGAGGAAGTAGGGGGTTCCTCCTCAACTTCTGGGGGTTCTGCTTGCTCTTCCCCTGGTTGGGGTGTTGGTGGTGGCCTAGGCGGCTCTCTAACTGTGGGTGGCCGTCTCTCGATGTCCCCTTTTACCGGGATGGGGGGAGATCTACTGGGGTCTAGCTCACCTCACTTCCACACGGGAGGGTACCTCCTATATGCGCTTCTCATGTTAGGTCAAACGGCTTGCTCCAGACTGGGCGGTGCTCTCCCAATTGTTTCCTGGCATGTTTGGTACAGTTTGAGGCAGCGGCCGTTCTGTGTAAAACCTTGCCCGTTCCTCTTTAGACGGTAGGTATGATTAGGGTAGGTTTCGGTGATGGTGTAGGGTCCTATTTAATTAGGCTGCAGTTTAGGGTTACTGCCCTTAGTGCGTCACTTGTTTTCTATCACCACCAGCTCTCCTTCGCTAAACCGGAGGGTTCGCCAGTCTTCTCCTGCCACACCTGTTGCTGCTGTTTCCGTACGTACTTGGGTGCGGTGGTCAGGTTCTCTCGTACTTGGAGCGTGTCCTCCGTGACGCCATATGGGTCTAGTGAGGATGGTGAGCCAGTCAGCTGGTCTGGGAGTTGGATTTCCCTCCCCATCATGAACAAGTTTGGGGTCTTTTCCTGTAGTGGAGTTGGGGGTGGCTCGACACGCCCGCATAATTTGGGGTAATAGGCCATCCCACTCGTCTTCACCTTTGCTCAATATCAGGGCTCTCAGGGCATCCCCCATGGTTCTATTCTGTCTCTCTACCAAGCCGTTTCCTTGGGGATGGTAAGGTGTGGTGTGAGTTTTGTGTATTCCCTCAGGGTGTACAGTTCTTTTGTTCTTCTGTTGAGTGTGGGCTCAAACTGTGCCCCTTGGTCTGTGTGTAGTTGCTCCGGTAAACCCAGGTAGCTAAACACTCACTCGTCTAAGGCGGTAGCCAGTGTCGGGGCGGGGGTGTCAGGTAGGGCGATGGCATCTTGCCATCGAGTGAACACCAACACCATTATCCATGTGTTCTTTCTTTGTGTGAGGGGCAGGGAGCCTACGAGATCGACGGCCAGCTTTTTGGAATGGCCCTCCGGCGTAAAACCTATGGCCTTCTGGGGTGCCAGGTTTCCTCTCTTTCTTGGCTACTTGGCATACCTCGCAACTCTTCACCAGTCTACGTGTCATGGCGGACATGCCTGGCCAGTACCAATCTAGCATCAGTCTTGTGCGGGTTCTATTGATCCCAGCATGGACCATTCTGTGGGTACCCCACACTGTTTTTTGTCTCCAGGCAGCGGGGCATCGGAACAGGACTTAGTTCTCCCCTGGTATTCTATCCTTATCACTGAGGTTCCATCTGGTCTGATGCTCATGGCATCTATCCGGTTGTTCAGGGTCCTCGGCTCGGGGCTCCCTTCTTACAAGTCTTGGTGAGATATGGGTTGCTGGTTCTGGATAGACGAGTATATCTTTGTGATGGGGTGTTGGCCGTTTCTCTGGGCCTTGGCGTTTTCCGTAGCGTTGGTGATTGTCACATCGACCTGCTCCCCTCTCTTGACTCTGGCTAGCTTGGCGTGGAACAACCTCCGTCCCTTTGTTCAATGGTGTGGCACTGCTTGCAGTCCCGGCAGTGGTTTTGCCAGCTAAGGCTATCTGCATTTCCATGATGAGGTCCTGGTCGGTGCTCAAGCTTGATTTTGGATCCAGCCAACGTCTCCAACCATCTGGCAATTTGGTTGGATGGCTTTTTGTGCGGTACAGTCAACGGAGTGAGGCATGGTCCGTCCGTAAACAGAATTCTCGTCCATACATGTAGGGCCTGGAGTGCTTTGCAGCCTTGATTACTGCCAAGAGTTCCCTCCTGGTCACACAGTAATTTCTTTCTGCGGGAGAAAACGTCTTCCTATAGTAGGCTATTACCCTTTCTTGTCCATCCTGTTCCTGTGAAAGTACCACCCCTACTCCGACTGCACTGGCATTGGTGTACAGTATGTATGAGAGCGTAGGGTCAGGGTATCCCAGCACTGGGGCCCGGCTCAGGCCTGCTTTGAGCTTATCAAACGATTGTTGTTCTGCTGCTCCCCACTGTCAGCTAGCTTTTGTTCCTGTGAGGACCATTAGGGGCTTGGCCACGATGGCGTAATCTGGGAGATATTGGCTGTAGTAGCCTGCTGTCCCAAGGAATGCTTGTAGTGCTTTGACGCCTTTTAGCTCATGCCACTTCCTGACGGCCTCCACCTTCTCGGGATCCATGGCCACCCCCTTTGGCGCTAACTACGTGCTCCAGGTATTGCACTTGGGGGCTCAGGAGTTTGCATTTTGAGGGCTTGACTTTGAGGTTAGCCTGTGGGAGATGGTGCAAGACTTCTCCCAACCTTTGGATGCGGGTCTCGAAGTCGGGTGCGATGACAATCACGTCATATAGATAGAGTAGTAAGGTCTTCCAGTAGAGCCCCTTAAGGACTCTCTCCATGAGCCATTGGAAAGTTGCGGGGGCAGAGGTAAGGCCAAAGGGCAACACTTTCCATCTCCACAGACCGCTTCGGGTGATAAAGGCTGCCTTGTTTTGCGCATCTTCGTCCAGAGGGGCACTTGCCAATACCCACTGGTGAGATCCAAGGTGCTGAAATATTTACTGCCGGCCAAGGTATCCTGGGAGTTGTCTATCAGGGGAATTGGCTATGTATCCTGTTGGGTGACATCGTTGAGCTTGCGATAGTCAACACAAAATCTCCACGAGTCGTCTTTCTTCCTTACTAGCACAATGGGAGAGCTCCAGGCCCAATCAGCTGGCTCAATGAGATCTTTGGCCAGTAATTCCTTGACCTGCCATTCAGCCTCCACCTCTTTCTCTGTACCTAGCTGGTGAGGAGGGGCAGCGTATAGGTCGGGTTCTGGGTGCTACTAGGATGGAGTGCTCTACTAAGTGGGTGCGCCCTATATCTCCATCGTGTTGGCTAAACACGTCTTGATATTGTACCAGCAGCCTCTGGAGTTGGTGCTCCTCCCTAGTGTTCTGGCATCCCTTCCAGGCCTGTGTGAACATCGCTTGTAGGTGCTGTGGCAATTTCAGATTCTGAAGTTCCACTTCTTGGTAGTTGTCCTGTAATGGCCGGACTTCGTCGGGTCCTATCCCGGTGAATGTTCCAATCACCTCTCCTGCTGGGACCCAAAGGCTATCTATCCTATGAGGGGTTTAGACAACGTATGAGCACCCTCCCTTGTTTGTCTGGTGTATTGATGCTGGTTGCCAGAAGCAGGCCTCCTTCCAAGCTCTCAATCACTCCTTGGTGGCAAGAATCTCTGCTGGTGAGGTGACATGGCACGATGGCCTCGGTTTGCTGGGGTATGTGTGTGTCCCATCGGAATTGTACCTTAAAGACGAGGTCCTGTCCATGCCTGTCTGTACATGTCAGCTCTTTCCCTTGCACCTTTAAGGTTGGCTTGTCGAACCCCATCTGGCAATTCTGTTTGGCGAGGAAGAGCATCCCCAGAATTACATCTTCGTTAATCTGGTTCACTATGAAGGTTTTCTCGTAGTTTGCGTGTCGTATACGTCCCATCAGGGTGAGCAGACTGTAGAAAGATAAGCGGGTACCATCGGCTATTAAGCCGTGTGAATCATATTCTTGTAGGTTCTGTTGTATCTGTGGGGAGAGCTGGTCAAACATCCGTTTTGAAAGGAGGTTGGTGTTCCAGCCGGTATCTATCAGATATGTGACGGCCAGTCCCTCTACTCGCCCTGGCAAGTAGTAACTGGATTTTTATGGCCGTTCTATCTTGTTCAGATGTATGGTCATTGGCTTTTGCTTGTGCTTGTCTACTTCTGGTGCATTGGTCTGTGTCTTAGTGTCTTTCCACTGCTTCGTGTGATTTTTTTTGGTGGGGTCTTGGTTTCTTCTTTCTTTGGCTCTTTTTCTCTTCCTTCTGCATCCTTGATCTCTTGAGCCAAGGGGGTGAACCGGTTTTTCAGTGGGAGGGGTTTTGATTCTCTGTCTTTCGATCTCGGGTAGTCCGATCGGTTTCCAGTTGGTTCATGGTCGTTGGAGCCCTCTTGCAGCCAGTAGGAGCTCTTACTGCTCCGGGCCGTACCTGTTTCCTTGCCTTGTGCTCCAGGGTGCAGTTTTGCACTGGCTGCATAGGTGTCCAGTGCGCTGGCATCCCCAGCACAGCTTCGATGGGGCATTAGGAGGTTTATTTTTTAGGTCTGCTATCTCTTTGCTCAGGTGCTCGATAGTTTTCAATATCTTTGACATGGGATCCTCTACTTCCTTGCATGCAAGTTCTGCCCCTGTGGTGGGTTGAGCCTCTTCCTGAGGTCCTCCCTGTACCGCTCGGATGTTGGCTTGCGTAGGTGGCTGGTGCTTTACTTGCAAGAACTCGTTTCTTGTCTGAACTGCCTCCTCTAGATTGGTCGGTTGGATAGCCAGAAGGTGTCTTTGTAGATGGGCATGGTTCAATGTACTCTGAAATGTTTGTAGTGTGAGTTCTGTCCGGTTTCTCGGTGGCAAATCTCCATATGCTGCCTCAACCAGCTTCTCAATATGAAGTGCATGCTCTCTTAGTGTCTCCTTGGGTGCTTTCCGGTAGGTCATCAACCTGAGTTGGGCCTCCGTCCGAGTGAGTCTGAAGCTGGCTCTAAACTCTTCTGTTATTGCTTGTTGGGTGGGGCCTCGCCCACATTACTCAGCTCTCCCTGTCAGGGCCTGTCGCAGATGAACAGTCGCCTGCTCTGGTTGCCGTCTGTTGGCTCGTACTACCTCTTTGAATCTTTGTATGAAATAATGAACGTCCCCTTCTCCATTAAACTGGGGGATCCTGAGTTTATCTCTACTGTTTGTCATCGACATTCGGTCCAGAATGTCTGCTAGGGCTCCCATGATCTGTAGTGGTGAGCAATCTCTATCAGTGCTCACTGCTCTGGGTGTGCTTGCCATTTTCACCAAATTTTTCTGCCTTTAGTAATCTTTAGTGGGGAGTTGCTACCTCGTGGGTCTTTCTTCTATCCCACTGCTGCCACCAATGTACAGGAATTTTTGGTGTGACTGTGGTAGCTGCCACCTGTACATCCTCCCGTGGTGTAGTGATTACTTAATGCAGTTATTGTTTGTGCTTTATTTATTCTGTGTGCAACACAGTCGACAGTTTGATCCAACTGATTGGAATTTGCAGTGTTGTATGCTCGTGGCAATTCACAGTGAGGAGTCAAGTTGACTGCCACACTTTCCACTGATTTTCCGGCCAAAGGGCAAATTGTGCATAGTCAGAATGTCAATGGAGAACGAGGGTTTAGTATCGTACGCCGAATTGTTTGTACGCAGTTGTGAAGAGTACCGGAAAGGACATTGGAGAAGCGGAGACAACTGACGAACGCGGGTAGACAAGGTGTCGATTAGCTAGCAAGAGGACGTGTTTGGGAGCTGCTTAAAGTCGACCACAAGCAACTGATCAACTTGTACTAGCTCAGAGCATACGATAAGCTTCTAAGCTTCACAGCAGTGAAGGCCAGTTTGACTGCTCACTTTCGACTAGTTCATTGCTCGCGCTGATAGTCGACTAGACCAAATTGTTGTCATTAATGCTATCTCCCACTTGTGTTTAGTCCTCTTTGTCTGTGCAGGGTGAGAATCATCTGAAGTTTCTGAGAGTCAGGTTAACTCTGATTTTGTTCGTACATTACATCCATTTAGATACAAAGAAGGGACAAAGAAAGGTGTAAGACACGCCTTACCATTGACAACCAAAAATATTATATACACTTCGTGGAAAAATGTATAATAATTAATGTTTAAATAAATCTTAAAATGGTAGAATGTACATAAAAAAGGTAATAAAATATTCTAATGAATGTTTGTGATCGTTGTGAACTACATGAGTTGTCATGGCGATTGTTTTCAATGGCTTCCCCAACAATATTGTTTGTTTTAACAATAATAATGTCCCATGATGATAATGATTATTATTATCATCCATCATCTTATCATCATCATGATCATCATCATCCCCTACCATATCTCCCAATAACCTAATAATCAATATAAATAATAAAGGTAATAGTTAATTAGTAAGATTAGATGCAATAGTGGAAAATGAGAAATAATAATAATTAATAATAATGTGCAGGATTTCACTGTAGGTCTGTTTTGGTAGCTTCGGCCTACCTGCACAGCTTTGCCCGAACTGTGTGATAGCTAACAGCTATACAACCCGCCCACAGATCGACAGACTTCCTTAGCAATAGTGATCGACCATTGCAGGCTGCTGCCGAACTGCCGGTTGCGTAAACTGTTGCTGAGCGCAAGCCAGTGGCCCAAACTTTGAAGGTCGAATCAGCCTTGGCTAGATTCGGCCAGCAGAGGTTTGGTATACTGCTTAGTAATTACTAGTCGTAGTAATGGTGCTTTGTTTGTTCGTGCGTGTACTAGCGCAAGTGAAGTTTATTGTTTGTTAAGACAAAAGAACTTCTGAGAGTGTGCAAGCTGACTCTGATTTATTATTCATATGACATGAGTATTTATGCTGACAGTTATGTAATAATAATTAGGTAAACAGACAGAGACAAAGAAAAGACTAAGCCACGCCTGATAATAAAGACTGGACAAATAGAAAAAGATATGGGCTGGCTTTACAGATATGGCTGAATGCACGCACATGTTACTAATATATGTTTGCATGTAAAGTGGGAGAATAAAATATACATATAGTGTTCATAGAGTGATTAGTAGTTGAGTGTAAACATAGAGTGTCATACGAGTTTGTTATGGCCGCCGTCCGTCACAATAATAGCAATCATAATAATGATTTTAATAAATAAATAAATTGAGTATAATAGAATATTACTTCTACTACTTGCTGCTAACTGAGTTAGTAGCTAACAACAACAATAATAATAATAAATTGTTATTTTTAGTAATAATTATTAGTAATAAGTTGATTATTTAATGATAATACAATATATAATATGTCTGATAATAATATTATCACCATTTTCAATTAGTTTATCAATTTTTTTTTTGTTTATAATTGTATTAAATTTCATCACATATATGCAATGCATGATTATTATGATGTAATACTTCAGCTTTTTTGGTTTATTGTGGTTTTATTATTGTAAAGGATTTGTGTGAGCTTATTTGTTCACGACCTTCACTGGACCACTGTCTACTAAAGCCTCCCTATACTATTGAGTGCTAGGGCAAATGGTAGCGAGCCGGCTAGCCTCAGGCACTAAACTCCGTATTGTGGCTTCTACTAACCGTAGTATAACTCAGCTCACAATAGGTACTTAAACAATTAATTACTTGATACGTCTCAATACGGGAGACTTTCTCTAACAATACGGGGATCTGTTACACAATATAAGCAGATCCGGTTCCACTATCAATGGCGCTAAGTCAGCACGTGTTCAAGTTTCGACAATTGATAGACTTTCACTCGCATTAACTTCAGCACTTTGCTTTTCAAGCGAATGATGCAGAACTGGTAACAATTACAAAAAGTGTAGTTATTCTCTAAGTGGATTAATTATTTACAAGTGTTTGCTACTTCGCAAGTGTTCAGCATAAGGAGAGTTGTAGTTGACAATAATAAATATATATATTCTTCGATAAGATACAAAACTTACAATAGTAAGAGATGTTTCGAAGCCGTGTATATAACAATCCTGGCACGTTGAACAACAACTTAAACTTCCAGCTACTGATTGCGAGGAACAACAACGTTACCCTACGTTGACAACAGTTCTACTCTAAACACAACTACTCCAGAGCTCTGAAGGCTTGGGCGACTTACACCAGTATTTCTATAAAAATCATGCAGTTGAAATACTAACATTTGATTGAATAATAACAATAAAATGTGATAGGCTATCTAGAACAAGGTCAACACAAATAATACAATGGATCCAATGCGTCTGCCTGACAATCATGCAGTTAGAATAAACGATCTCATCATTAACTACAATTAAATTAGGTCACCAGTTCACCGGAACAGTTCTTAGCTTGCACTTCCTTCCTAGACTTGGCTAGCTCAACTCCATCAACTGTATGATCACAGGCTGGTCCTCGGTTGCTAAGCGATAGATACATCATCTTCATCAGATAAGGCAGGGCAACTCCTGGCGCATCTGTCCTCTCACACTTGCTCACGCAATTCCATCACATCATTATGGTTTGTCACTTTACAAAGATTAGTCTAATTTATATTAATCATCTAAACAATTGATAAATGAATAAAAAAAAAGGTTCATACAACTTTTAACTTAGTAGCCTTATGTAAAGGTGAAAGATAAATAGTAATAATTTTCCAAAGCCGTAGTAGTCAGTATATCATTACTAATAATACACTGTAGTAATATTAGTAATATTAGCAATATTAATAGTAGTAGTCATAATAGTAATGTTTATTATTATATTATCGTTTCATTATTATTTTATACATCAATCATCATTTGTTTATTACATTATTATGTTAACCACACCACATGTCGGTCTGATTTTGTATTTATTCAAACATCACATCTATGTTTGTTTACACCAACAAATGCCATTAAAAGGCTTACTGCTCTAATAATATTACCACCATTACAACACTGCTACTATTACAATTCTAACTAGTAGTACTACTTCTCATCCTGTGCTACTACTCTAACTTTTGCTGTGGCTGCTGCTGCAATCTCATGTAAATCTGTTAATATGTCTTGTCAATGCTACTGTTGTTAAACATACTAACACAGTGAGCCGCGCATGATTGGTAACGAACTTGCGTTGTAATGAAAATAATTAAAAAAGAAATATTACAATAATGTATATAATACTATGGTGGCTAAGAACGTTTGGTGTTTTGTGTTTTAAAACGTCTGAACAATTTCCAAATTGTTTGAAAGTTTTTGAAGTAATCTGAAGTTTTGCAAATCTTCTGAACGCTTACGTAGTAACTATATTACAAATATATATAGCTAAACAATAACAATTAATGTTTTTTTTTCTTTTTTAGAATGGCTAGCAAAATGATTGAAAGTCAATTGATGATTGACGAGCCAGAGACCCAGGAAGTTACTTCTCCTCCAACACCACCAATGCCGCAAATCTGCGAAACTGAAGAACCCGATCCTGCCAACAAAACCCAAATTCTCCACAGCCCTTTACAATTTCAACTGTCAAAACAACATGCTGGAGACTCGGAAGAGCGCAGACAAGAGCATTTTAATGTGTTTATGGACCATGGCGAAGACTTATTTTGCAAAAAAGAGCAGAGTTGTATGTTGAAGAGGACGCGCCCCTCCGCCGCTTCCAGATACCCTTTCACAACAACAGCATCAATAACTTGAACACCCTCACTCAAAAGAGCCCTTCTTTACTAAACATTGTAAGCATGCACTGACGACAAAGCATCGACAGACCAGTGAAAATTTGTTATCTACCCGTGCCAACAGTTATGGAGGTGTTCACCATCAAGTTTCGCAATGAGAAGGCATGCACTATCATCTACAACTATCAAAAGAAAAAGAAGTCACTTCAAGTGAAAAGTGATGTTCTAACCGATGTATGATTGCTCGTTCACAAAGCTGAGCAGACGGCACTAATGGTTTTGATCTATATAGAAGAGATGAAGACTGGAAAAGTGGTTTTCCTCACTGCAGATGCCCCCAGCAGCTTTAGAAAATCAAAAAATGCATACAACGTGTTGGTGAACATGAGTATGAATTGCCTGAAGGCGTACTTTAACGTAGCCCACTTGAACGATTTTCTACCGGGGAGTGTCATAAGTTACGAAAACGGGGGATTGCTGAAAAAAATCTGATCCTCGGTGAAGCGTGACTAGCGAGAATCTGGTGGCTCAGTACAGATGCATGACAGATGGGGAGCTACTGATAAGAGGCCTCTACCTTTCCCCTCAAATAGATATGGCTGCAGTCTCGCAAAAAGATGGAATTATTCTATTCAGTGGAATGAATCAAACTACAGACCTCACAATTTCCTACAACGTCGTCCTTCTCACACCTCTTCAAGCCTTTTCTCAAGCCTCCATTTTGCTAGATGAGGCATCCTATCACAAATTCCTCTCCTACTTTGACAATGCAGAAAAAGAACCATGCGAGGAACAAAAGCTCAAGGTCCTGGTCAGCAAGACAAGAAATGCAATCCAGTACATCTGATGGTAAGTTTTGTTCGCCTTAATGAAAATCAAGAGTAATTTATAGCCTAGTGTATGTGATACTTTGTGATAGTGTCACTAGTTATTGCGTGCTTTAGATCAACCCAAAGAATGAGAGACTTCTTTGTGCTTTTTAAAAGATGAGCTCAACATTAATGATGAACATTACAGTTTAGCTACATCGATATCGGTCTTTATAAGACACGGGTTAGTATAGCGGTTTTATTTCTAGGGGTTAACAAACATTGCGTTACTTTGTATTTTATAACAAGTTTATTTGTTATGCAGAATAAAATTACGATATAAAATTTTGCTTTAGCAATTTACTTAACAGAGTGATTCCTTGTATGTGTACTCTATCTATTCCTTCTAGTGTATTGTCTTGTGTAAACTCGCAGTTAGGATAAGTCTGTAGGATAAACCTTCTTAACTAGGTGATCTCTCATGTTCTTCTACAGTTTACAAGAGGAACCATGGTATAAAGTGAAGTGGCAACAAGGAACCATATTAGAAAACAACAGTGTAAAAGTGAGGTGGGATTTAGAGTACAATATGAGAAAGGACTCATCTGCACGGCGTCCAGATGTTACTATGGAATACACAGGCAGAAAGATAATACAAATGATTGATTTGGCATACCCAAGCGAAGCAGATATACAGGAAAATATGACAGAGAAAAGAGCAAAATACCAACAGCTCGCATTTGAAGTCGGCTAAAAGACGCCTGGTTACAGGGTGGAAGTGATACCAGTGGTGACCGGGTGTATGGGAGGAGGAACAGACCAAATTAAAACACCGGTAGACTTATGAATACCAACATGAAACTATTGAGTCATGATATGGTGAGAACAACAGTGTTAGAATCTGAAAGTAACTTGAGGAAAGTAGTCACCAACATAGTTACAAACACGGGAAAAGAAAGAACCTTTTAGTTTAAAGTGCTACCAACAAAGATTGGTGGTAACAAAAAGGTGGGCCTAATAGAGGCTTATTTTTCTCATAATAATAATGATAGTGATGGTGGTAATAATAATAATAATAATAATGATAATGATAATGATAATGATAGTGATAGCGATAGCGATAGCGATAGCGATAGCGATAGCGATA
The DNA here is from genome assembly GCA_945261195.1 of Cryptosula pallasiana. Classification (NCBI taxonomy): domain Eukaryota; kingdom Metazoa; phylum Bryozoa; class Gymnolaemata; order Cheilostomatida; family Cryptosulidae; genus Cryptosula; species Cryptosula pallasiana. The sequence goes on from OX183136.1 coordinate 20,461,806, forward strand.
GCGATAGCGATAGCGATAGCGATAGCGATAGCGACGGCGACGGCGACGGCGACGGCGACGGCGACAACGACGACGACAATGACAATGACAATAATAATAATAATAATAATAAAGATACAGTGACAGGGTGAATCAGTATCATGAAAATCATCTGTTTGAAACTGATCAGAAGAGATTCTACCAAAAGCTGAAGGGCGAAGATTGGAATGAGGTGCCAGCTCCTGAACCGGAAGCCGCAATAGAATTTTGGAGTGGAATATGGGGAAGAGAGCAACAGACAAGCTGGATGGATAAAAGAGACTAAAATGGAGATGCGAAGTGTGAACCAACAAGAAGACATGGAAATTAGCGCAGTGACTTTGAAGAAAGTCATGGGGAAGTTAGCATCATGGAAAGCAGCTGGACCAGACGGGGTACAAGGTTACCGGGTAAAGAATTTCACTAGCCTACACGATAGAATAGTGACTCAACTCAGTGATGTTGTGAGACAAGGGAAACCACCTAAGTGGATGACTACAGGACGCACAGTGTTGATACCCAAGGATCCGAGGAAAGGCAACATACCATCAAACTACAGACCGATAACGTGCTTACCTATCATGTATAAAGCGCTCACTGCAATGATTTTGGAAAGTATCTACAGACACCTGGAGGAGAAAAATTTAATACCATGGGAACAGAAGGGCTGTGGAAGAAGAAGCCGAGGAACTAAAGACCAATTGATTATAGATAAGTATATAATGAAAGACAGTAAGAACCGAAAAACAAACCTGATGATGGCGTGGATAGATTACAAGAAAGCATACGACATGGTGCCACACAGCTGGATTACATCCGTACTTGAGATTGTGAAAGTGGCGGAAAACACAATGAAATTCATCAAAGGCAGCATGGAAATGTGGAACACAATTCTTGAAAGTGAATGTAAAGAACTAGGAAAAGTGCATATCAAGAGGGGCATCTTCCAGGGGGATAGTTTGTCACCACTGATGTTTGTGCTAGCCATGATACCACTGACATATGTATTAAGGAAGATGAAACCATCATACATAACAAAAGAAAAGAACAGCGTAAACCAACTCCTATATATGGACGATCTGAAGTTGTATGGGAAATCAGAAAATGACATAACATCACTAATCAATACTGTAAGAATTTATAGCAATGACATTGGAATGGAGTTTGGACTAGATAAATGTGCCACCATCATACTAAAGAGAGGGAAACTAGCTAGAGAAACTGATATACAAATGCCTGAAGGAGATGCAATACACCAGATGGAAGATAATGAAGAATATAAATATTTGGGAATATTAGAAGCAGATGATATCAAACATAAGAAAATGAAAGACAAGATATTCAAGGAATACTCAGATAGAGTAAAAAGGGTTCTGAAGTCGAAGTTGAATGCAGGAAATTTGTTCCAAGCTATAAACACTTGGGCTGTTTCTTTGTACAGATATGGAGCAGGAGTTGTAGAGTGGACAAAAGATGAACTGAAACAGATTGACAGGAGGACACGGAAATTGATTGCAATGTATCGTGGAATGCACCCGAGATCAGATGTAGACAGACTCTATGTTGAAAGGGGAAAGGGAGGAAGAGGCCTCATGAGCATTGAGGACACAGTGAAGTATGAAAGCCACAGTCTGAAGAAATATACAGAAGAAAATCAAGTGGAAGAGATACGTAATGCAGGAAGAGTGATAAGATCAGACGAGGAAGACATGACAAAAACAGGATACAGAGACAAGCAGAAAACAACATGTATAGATGAATGGGTTGAGAAACCAATGAATGGACAATACATTAGACAAACGAAAGAACACACGGCAGTAGAAACGTGGAAATGGATGACACGAGGGAGCTTGAAAAGAGAAACGGAGAGCTTAATTGTCGCCGCTCAAGATCAGGCACTGAGGACGAATTACAGGAAGGCCAGGATAGAAAAGAGTTCGGATGACGCAAAGTGCAGACTGTGTAAGACCCGGGATGAGGCGATAAGTCACTTAGTCAGTGAGTGCCCTAAAATCGCACAAACAGAATACAAACACCGACATGACAAAGTAGCTGCAGCTGTGCATTGGAGCATATGCAAAAGCACGGTTTACCACTCACAGAGAAACGGTATGATCATAGAGCTGAGCCAGTTATGGAAAACGAGAAAGTAAAACTGCTATGGGACTTTAACGTTCAGACAGATAAAGTGATAGAAGCGCGAAGACCGGATCTCATATTAGAAAATAAAGAGACCAGCGAATGTCAGATTATAGATATAGCAATACCTGGGGACACAAGAGTGATAAAGAAAGAAGAGGAGAAGATTGATAAGTATAAAGATCTAGCATTTGAGATTGGACGACTGTGGAAAGTGAAACCTAAGGTGATACCGATAGTGATAGGAGCACTTGGGACAATATCCAGCCGTTTGATATCTTACATGGCTGAGATTGGAGTACAGCTATCATTTAAAACAATTCAAAAGACTGCCCTGTTGGGTACGGCCCAGATTCTACGAAAGGCTCTTCAGTAAAACGGAATAGTGATAACCCTTTGGCCCTTAGCTAGGGCCCGGGCTCACTTTACACCAACCGTCAGGTTGTGAAACTTACTTCCCGAATAATAATAATAATAATAATAATAATAATAATAATAATAATAATAATAATAATAATAATAATAATAATAATAGTAATAGTAATAGTAATAGTAATAGTAATAGTAATAGTAATAGTAATAGTAATAGTAATAGTAATAGTAATAGTAATAGTAATAGTAATAGTAATAGTAATAGTAATAGTAATAGTAATAGTAATAGTAATAGTAATAGTAATAGTAATATTAATATTAATAGTAATAGTAATAGTAATAGTAATAGTAATAGTAATAGTAATAGTAATAGTAATAGTAATAGTAATAGTAATAGTAATAGTAATAGTAATAGTAATAGTAATAGTAATAGTAATAGTAATAGTAATAGTAATAGTAATAGTAATAGTAATAGTAATAGTAATAGTAATAGTAATAGTAATAGTAATAGTAATAGTAATAGTAATAGTAATAGTAATAGTAATAGTAATAGTAATAGTAATAGTAATAGTAATAGTAATAGTAATAGTAATAGTAATAGTAATAGTAATAGTAATAGTAATAGTAATAGTAATAGTAATAGTAATAGTAATAGTAATAGTAATAGTAATAGTAATAGTAATAGTAATAGTAATAGTAATAGTAATAGTAATAGTAATAGTAATAGTAATAGTAATAGTAATAGTAATAGTAATAGTAATAGTAATAGTAATAGTAATAGTAATAGTAATAGTAATAGTAATAGTAATAGTAATAGTAATAGTAATAGTAATAGTAATAGTAATAGTAATAGTAATAGTAATAGTAATAGTAATAGTAATAGTAATAGTAATAGTAATAGTAATAGTAATAGTAATAGTAATAGTAATAGTAATAGTAATAGTAATAGTAATAGTAATAGTAATAGTAATAGTAATAGTAATAGTAATAGTAATAGTAATAGTAATAGTAATAGTAATAGTAATAGTAATAGTAATAGTAATAGTAATAGTAATAGTAATAGTAATAGTAATAGTAATAGTAATAGTAATAGTAATAGTAATAGTAATAGTAATAGTAATAGTAATAGTAATAGTAATAGTAATAGTAATAGTAATAGTAATAGTAATAGTAATAGTAATAGTAATAGTAATAGTAATAGTAATAGTAATAGTAATAGTAATAGTAATAGTAATAGTAATAGTAATAGTAATAGTAATAGTAATAGTAATAATAATAATAATAATAGTGATGGTGACGGTGACGGTGACGGTGACGGTGATTGTGACGGTGACGATAACAATAACAATAGTAGTAATAATAAACCAGTCGAGTTCTTCAACTAGTACAAAATGATTATTTATTGAGGCTTACCTTATTTCTGAGCGTCTTAGTAGTTTCAGTAGATGTTGTTCCTTCAGTCACCATTGCTAGAGTGGATGCTTTTTGTCTGAAAACAGCGGCTCTTATATTTAAAGTTGTACCAGGTGATTTACCTCTACATCCAATGAAAACTTTAAGAGTAGTAATATATGAGCAGATCTCCCTACCAAGTGTTTTTTTGTGGATTACACTTGGGGGTTGAGGCAATGGGTTACGACGTTAAATGAATTCGCCGAGTTTATATTGTATTTTATTTGAGTGGCATTTGAGTGGCATTTAAGTGGCATTTGAGTTTTGATTATTTTTTTTACTTATTTTGAACTTATATGGCATATAGATTTTGAATGTATGGTATTTAAGTTTTGATAATTCTAGATATAATTCGAACTCATATGGTATCTTGAGAGAGAGGAGAGAGGAAAAGAGGAGAGAGAGGAGAGAGGAGATACATCTACACTGAATAAATCCAATGATTAAAAATGAAACAATATGTGGATATATACATTTATTGTATAATAAGTAGGGATACATAAAGAGAACATATTAAATATTGTGAGCTTGAAACAGTTCCAATATCATTTCTAATGAAAAAATGGATGATGAGAGATTTTCATCCGTTTGTATGTATCTACATATATCTGATTGAAAATGATATAATAATTCAGTAGTCCATTGTATTGAAATCAATTTTTGAGTGAGCTCTTTATTCCACACCTTTCTTTGACAAAAAAAGAGGTATTTGGTGAAATATTCTTTCATTTCATTCAATTTTCATTAATTTTTGAAAAGAAATTGCAAAAAGAAATCATTCTCTAAATGGTTAAATTTCATCTAATTGTACAAATTTACAAAAAAAAAACCAGACTATTTGGTAAAATATTCTTTCATTTCATTAAATTTTCTCTCTAAATGGTTAAATTTCATATATTTGTACAAATTTACAAAAAAAAACAAGGTATTTGATAAAAGATTCTTTCATTTCATTAAATTTTCATTATTTTCTCGCAAAAAAAAGAACTCATCCTCTAAATGGGTAAATTTTATCTCTTTGTATATCTTTACAAAAAAAACAGGGTATTTGGTAAAATATTCTTTTATTCTATTCAATTTTCATTAATTTTTTCAATACTTGCTTAAATATGTATTATTCATTATTTTCTTATTGTTAGGTAATCAACCTATCATACAAAATTAGTTTCTTGAGTGAGGGTTTTATCCCACATTTTCTTTTGAATTTTTTTAAAAATTTACCATTTTTTCAAAAAAAATCATTTATATATATTTTCCATTATTTTTTAAAATAAAAACAATCTCTATCTTTGAGAAGTTGGAGATATTGGGGTAGAAAACTTAGACATGATGAGAAGGCTATGGATTTACCCATTCAAGAACAAACCATTTTCGATGGAAATTTCAATTCTGAAAACTAAATCAATATAAATTGTTTTTTAAAATGCAATAATCAGAAAGCTTTTGTCATGATGATGAGGAGGTTATGGATTTACCATTCAAGAACAAGCCGTTTTCGATGGCGACTTCAAGAACTGAAGTATGTAGTATTACGTAATCATTTTTTTTTTTAAAGAAAAAAAATTGTTTTTTCAAACTGCAAAACTTCTGTCATGATGATGAGGAGGTTATGGATTTACCCATTCAAGAACAAACCATTTTCGATGGCAACTTCAGTTCGGAAAACTAAATCAATGTAACTTTTTATTCTTTGCCTCCCATGAAATTGTTCAAACGAATTAGAACTGAAGTATGTGGTATTACATAATCTTTTTTTCAAAGAAAAAAACACATCAAAATCAACAAATTACACCTCTAGATAGTTAAAATTTACAATATTTGAGAATTATTCGCAATAGAAACATCAACCCTACTTGATAATAAAAAAATTGAGTGTTAAATTTGACTAATTGATTCAATGTTATTATATGGATCTTTTGAAAATGAACATTTCAATGAAAACATCATATTTAGTCTTTGACACACTTGAAACCATTTTACAGTAAATTTCACCAACAATATTTCAGAAATGTTTACTATATATTTACAAGAAAAATGCAGTATTTGGTAAAATATTCTTTTAATCCAATCAATTTTCATTATTTTTTTGAGCAAGGGTTTTATCCTACAGCATCCTTTTAATTTTTTTATATGTTTTAAAACAGGGTTTTATTACAAAGTTTTTTTGTTTTTTCAACTTTTTTAAAAAAATAATCATTAAAATATATAGTTTTCGATATTTTTTAAAAATATATATATATATATAGAGATTTTCACTTTATATTCTTTTATTCCATTCAATTTTCAATAATTTTTTGAGTGAGGATTTTATCCTACACCTTCCTTTTAAATTTTTTATGCTTCAAAACAGGGTTTTATTATATATATAGAGATTTTCACTTTATATTTACAAAATTTTGGTATTTGGGAAAATATTATTTTATTCCATTCAATTTTTATTAATTTTTTGAGTGAGGATTTTATCCTACACCATTCTTTTTAAATTTTTTATGTTTCAAAAACACGGTTTTATTACATGACTTTTTAAAAATAATCATTGAAATTGTTGGATAACGAGTTTGTGTGTTATAGGAAGTTCAAGGTTATAACATAGGTTCTATCGGCATTGGCTTAACAAGGAATACGGGTACACACACACGGTTACGGGAACTTAGGCTAATTGGCTCAACATTTCCGATATCCTAGGGAGAGGGTAAACCTCTCTCTTGACACTTTTATTTAACATAGTTAAATCCACACACATCCTGATTTTGCCTCCAGGCTTGGGAGCTATAGTTAAACCTGAACACCAATCGGTAGGTTCCTCTACCGGTACTATGATACCTTTTTCCAACATACCCTCTATCTCAGCTTTAGCCTGGTCTTTGAGACCAGCTGCTATAGTCCTGGGTGAGTACAAACACTTGGGAACTGCGTTTGACCTCAGTTCTATCTTAAAAATACCTGGTAACGTACCCAGACCTTTAAAAACCTGAGAATATTTCCTAAAGGGATCAAATTTACCCACACACAGTTCGTTGATCACAGCCAACAAGTTAAGTCGCCTGATTTCAGTCAAACCTAACAAGTTCCTGTGAGAACCTTTTATGACATACACTTCTGCGTCTACCGACTTGTATGTCCCTTTAATGGTAACCCCTGCCATACCAGTAACCTTCAACTTAGAGCCATCTGCCCCTGTCAAACATTTAGAGGGTTTGCTCAGCTCTAAGGCCAGACCATCACTGGTCTGTTCAGTGAGTGTGGATACCTCTGCCCCAGTGTCAAATACAAATTCAACTTCCTTATCATTAACCTTTAAGGTACGTGTGATACTTTCACTGCCATATAGTCAATCCTTATTCTGACTAGCAAACCTAACCCTGTGAGTAGGGCTTCTACTGCCACTACTATCCCTGTTCCTATACGGTGACCTGGGTTGTAACATAGGTTCTATCGGCATTGGCTTAACAAGGAATACGGGTACACACACACGGTTACGGGAACTTAGGCTAATTGGATAAGAGCTGAATAGCGGTCTTCTTGAGTTGTTAGTTGATGGTGAGTAGACGTGTTTTCCTTGTGTCTCTTCGTACCCTTCATCTTACATGGCGCAGTCGGCATAGAACTTGGTGATATTGTTGTTGTGTATTATTGGAGTTATTTATTGGTGCAAGGGAAGTGTGTGAGTGGCTTTTGGTGCCATGTGGGCACTAAAAGAGAGAGGTGTAGAGGTGCTAGGGCCGCGTGGGTCCTCCGTGGTGTGTGTGGTGTTAGAGGTGTGTCTAGAGTAGAGGTGTTGGGTGTTTCAGAGCTGTGTGAGCTCTCCGTGTTCGGTGTTAAGGTGTTTATAGGGATATTGGTGCTGTGTTAATTATTTTTGGTGAAGTGGTGATTTGGTGGTGTTGTTGTTAATTATTTACCGGGATAAGGGTACAGTGGAGTTATTAAGTGACATAGTGGGATATTATTGTGTTGTGTTTAATTGTGCAGTGGATAAGGGTACAGTGGAGGTACTACGTGATATTGTGGATATTATTGTGTTGCATTTAATTGTGCATTGGTGGATAAGGGAACAGTGGACATCTTTTGGGATATTGTGAATTGTTATTGTTACTATTGTTGTGTTGTGCATTGGCTATTACTGTGGTGGAGAGGTGCTACTGTATTGATACAGTAACAATCATACAGATATTGTTGGGTGTTTACGGTGTTAATTAATTATAACAGGGATGAATAGGAGACTTGACTTGTCGTCATTTCCGAAGCTAAGGTTAGCGGGTAGCAATGTGTCTGAGGAATTCAACAATTGGTTGACTCAGTATAGGGTGTCTGCTGAGGTAGCAGCTTTGACTCTGGGTACCGAGAAGGTGGAAATTCATGGAGATGAGGTTGTTGTAGATGTTTTTAGAGGTAGAACTAAACTACTAGCCTTGTTAAGTGCTATAGGTAGTGATGGTATAGGGGTATTGCAGTCACTGGGATTTGATTTAAATGACCAAACTGATGGTGGGTTTGATAGGGCTATAGATTTGTTAAAAGGCCACTACGACCGTAGTGAAAGTGTCTATGTTAAAACAATGAGGTTTGTGACAGTGTCACAGGCTTGTGGGGAAGATGAAAGGGAATATTTGCTCAGAGTTGAGAAATTAAGTAGGGAGATGGATTTCGGGCATAACAATGATGAGTTGAGGCAACGCTTCTCCGTTGCTTTAGCTGTTAATGGTTTAAGGGATCCATCTGTGCGTAAATTGCTTATGCAAGAGACCACGCTTAGTTGGAGAGATTTAGGTACAAAATTGGCAGCCAGGCAGTTGGCTATTGCTTCAGAAGAAATTCTGAATGCTTCTAGGACTGGCCGTTCAGTCGATGGTAAAGGGGCTGTAGCCAGAGTAGAGAAGGGGAGTGAACAAAGGGCTGACAATAGTCAGTATGAGTCGTCAGTACGTGAGGTAGTTAAGTATAGACAGGGAAGTCCACGGGAGGAGGTGGATAACAAGGTTACATACCGTTCAAGGGACAGCACTAGGTCTGGAAGGGGTAGTATGGAAAAGGGCTCCTATTCCCGCGGCCATGTAAGCCGCAGCCCAGGGGAGAGGAGTAGCGAGTATAGGGGGTATCGTGACCATAAGGGAGATAGGAATTATGAGAATAGGTATGGTGCGGAGTCCTATAGACACCGCAGCCCAGAAGGCAGGTATTCCCCCAGGGGTGAGGCGGCGTCGTATAGACACCGCAGTCCAGAAGGCAGGTATTCCCCCAGGTATGAGGCGACGTCCTATGGACGTCGTAGCCCGAATAGCAAGTATTCTCCTAGGTATGAGGCGACGTCTCAGAGACGCCGGAGTCCAGATAGTAGGTACTCTCCTCGATCACCTCGAGGTTCACCTACATCGGGTAGAAGGTCTGGAAGGTTTAGCTCCCCAACTGGCGGAGACAGCTGTTTCCAGTGTGGTAGGAGGGGACATCAAGTCCGTCATTGCCCGGATGTAAGGTGTTTCCGGTGTAATCTGAGAGGCCATACCTCTAGGGATTGCAACAATAGGTGGGAAGGTGACAATATCAGGTCACAGCACAAGGATAGTAGTGGTAATGAAGGGTCTCCACGTAAAGTGAGATTTGTGAACAATGTTGTTGGCGATACTGGTAGTAGGAAATGTAGCATCAAACGCTTGGTCAAAGTAAATGGTAAAGAGGTAGAGTTTGTATTAGACACTGGAGCTGAAGTGTCTGTGGTAACTGAGGATACTGGCAGGTTTCTGAATTTGAGATTAAGTAACCCTGTTAACGATCTCATCGGGGTTGATGGTTCCAGGCTGAATGTTAGCGGGAAGTCATGTTTGCATTAATGACTTTCCCAGATCTATAGTGACGTCAGTTTATGTTGTAAAAGGGTCCTCTGTGAACCTGTTAGGTATTGAGGGTATCAGAAAACTCAAACTGTTAACAAACGGTAATGAGTTACGAGTTGAAGGCCATTGTATGCAAGGTGTATGGGAATGCAAAGGTACTGCTGTTATAAAGGATAAAGTGGAGCAAATGGAAATGCCTATATCTAGTGGTGGTGACAATGTCTCACCAATGCAGATGGCGCAGAAAGGTTCTGCTGGTACCACTGCAAAAGCTAGAGCCACTTCAGGGTGCGCTACAGCTGGTGCTAAGGGGTACAGCAGTGTGGGGAAAGGTAGACAGGTACAGGGTGAGAGCGAGGCGTTTGGTAGCAGATTGTCTGAGTTCTTGGTGAGTGAAGGTGTTCTGGGTGATGAGGATTATGCTAGTAGACGTGCGCGTCTTGAGGCTGAAAAGAGAGAGGCTGAAAGGGTGTATCGCATGGCGATGCAAAGGTATGAGCAGTGTGTGAGGGCGCTCGAGGAAGAGCAGGAGTGTACCTTGGTGATCAGGCAGGCTATGGCCAAAATGAGGCAGTTAAGATCTGGGGCTGGTAGCAAAGCCCCATCGACGGTGGTGTGTAACACCCTGTCGAGTTCTACTGTGAAAGCAGTGCCCGCACCTAGTGTGGAAGGCTCTAGCGCACAGAGCAAGGAGTCCAAGACCCCCTCGGGCTCTCAGAGCAGTGCCAGTTGGGTGCACGAGGTAGAAGAGGTAGAAAGGGTGACCGGTGGCAACACCAGTGTCAAGGTAGAAAAAGGATGCGGTTAGGGAAGATACCAAGGAGGTTGACCCTGGTACGAGACTTCAAAGGGAAGATACTGGGCAGAGAATTGCTCTGGTTGACCCAATAGGAAGTGGAGTACAGAGCAGTCGGGGTCGACTGCTCCAGGGGATAATGGAATTGACGGTGAACCCCTTGGGGTTGAGTTGGAGTCGAGGAATGTGGTTCGACAGGGTGTTGGAGGTGCAGAGAGTCCCGAGGACGATCTGCTGGAAGTTGCTAATAGTTTAGAGAGCTGTGTGGTTGATGAGGTAACAAGGGACACTTGGTATGGGGTAAAGTATTAATAAGGTATGTTATCTGTTACAGGTATTGATCCCAGGTATGTATGGTGTGAGGCTGATTTTCACCCTTGGTATTTAGGCTTGACATATGATTTAAGGCTAGTGCTTCAGCTAACCATGATTAGTTAGGCTTGATCGCACACAACGGTAATTGGTTCCATGGTATGACAGCTTGATCGCTCACTGGGTTTATCAAAGGGGGGGCATGTTGGATAACGAGTTTGTGTGTTATAGGAAGTTCAAGGTTATAACATAGGTTCTATCGGCATTGGCTTAACAAGGAATACGGGTACACACACACGGTTACGGGAACTTAGGCTAATTGGATAAGAGCTGAATAGCGGTCTTCTTGAGTTGTTAGTTGATGGTGAGTAGGCGTGTTTTCCTTGTGTCTCTTCGTACCCTTCATCTAACAGAAATATATAGTTTTTCGATATTTTTTTGAAAAAAGATATACAGAGATTTTCACTTTATATTTACAAAATTTTGGTATTTGAGAAAATATTCTTTTATTCCATTCAATTTTTATTAATTTTTTGAGTGAGGATTTTATCCTACACCTTCCTTTTAAATTTTTTATGTTTCAAAACAGGGTTTTATTACATAACTTTTTTAACTTTTTTGTACTTTTAACTATTTTAAAAACAATCCTTAAAATATATAGTTTATGATATTTTTTTAAAAACTGTCAAAAATCACCAAACTACCCCTCTAGATGAATAAAATTTACAGGGGAATAATCATAATAGAAAGTACCATATCTAGTTTTTACATTCATAAAACTATAGCTTACGATATCAATGGTTACAAAGCGTTTTTCTTGAACAATATCTTCTTTGTTGTTCTGCTGATATATTATTAGTCTCAGCGAGTAATTCTTGTATTCCGTATTCTTTTAGATCCGATAATTGACTAAAATACAAAAGTTATTCATTATATAAATAAATTTTACCGAATTTGAATTTTACTCTTAGCTACATTAGATAGTTTACATTATATATAACAGGAAAATAACTCACTGAGTTACATCATTCAGCTCATTATTTTTTCAGGGAAAAGTCCTTTATTCTGTTTTCTTTTTACGATATAATGGACTAAAATAAAAAGTGATGTATTAGTATAGCATGATTAAAAATTAATGTGAAATAATTATAACCTTTTGTTGTTTTTTCAACTTTTATGTAAAAAATACACTGATTACACACGAAAAAGTTCTTTTTTTTCATCTGGATCTGGAATATATATATAAATATATATATATAGTTTAAAAATTTTTTACAACAAACACTCATGAATTGTCCATTTATGTGATAAAACGTGTTATTTACGTGAGAAGTTAGGCATTTTTGTAAAATAACTATAACCTTTTGTGATTTTTTGTCAACTTCTACCTAAAAAAATACACCGATTACACAAAAAAGTACCTTTTTTTTAATCCGAAATATATATAATTATAACCTTTTGCTGTTTTTTTTCAACTTTTATGTAAAAAAAATACACTGATGACACAAAAAAATCCTTTTTTAAACCGAAATATATATAATTTTAAAAAATTTTTACAAAAACTGTTTATGAGCTGGTCATTTATGTGAAAAATTAAACATTTTTGTAAAAAATTAAACATTTTTGTGAAAAATTAAACATTTTTGTGAAAAGTTAAACATTTTTGTGAAAAATTAAACATTTTTGTGAAAAATTAAACATTTTTTGTGAAATAATTATAACCTTTTGTTATTTTTTCAACTTTTATGTAAAAAGAAACTGCACTAATGACACAAAGAAATCTTTGTTTTAATCCGAAATATATATATAATAAAAAAGTTTTTACAAAAAACATTCACAAATTGATCATTTACGTGATAAATCGTTTTACTGTTGTTATCTACATGAAAAACAGAAATTAAGTGATTTTTCATTGTAAGAATACACAAAATTTTCACAAACCAACTTTTTTAAATTATGGTAAAAATTAATAAAACTTACCTATAGTGATATCAATCCCTTGAGTTATAGATCAACTTCTCAAGAGTTTGTTCTCCACAGTCTTCTTTTTCAGCATCATCGAAGTGGTTGAGAAAGTCCTCAGATTTTGGATTATCAGTCAGTTCCGAGGCTTGGACGAAGGCTTCATGAGCTGCGAGTACACTGATGTTGTAGAAAATTGAATTGTCTGCGTTTCGACTCAGACCCTTGAACAGAATAACTCCACATCTTTCCGATGTCACAGCAGAAGCTATTTGATGAGGAATGCACATATCTCCGATCAGTAATTCTTCATCTACAACACTTCTGTATTGAACTAGAAGACTCTCTTCATTCCCAGTCCATCGCCTGTCAGATTTTGTTATCACTTCAGGGTTTTGGAAACATATGACACTATCTGTTGGGAAATCCTGAAGATGAGCTACCTCGAAATAAGCATTGATTTGTCTCATACTTTTTTCTGGTAGTACATCAAACGCATTCTTCCACCTCAAAGTAGATCCTGTTTCTGTAGCAGCACGAAAAATTGCTTTTCCAGTCTTTTCAACACCCATGTAGATCAAAACCAGTGGTCTTATTTGCGAAGCTTCATTAACAAGTAATCCTGCTGCTGATGGAATAGTGCTCTTCACTCTAACTATCTTCCCATCCTTTTTATAGTTGTAGATGATGGTGCAGTTCGTTTCATCATGGAGCTTGACGGTTAGCACCTGCATAACTGTAGGAATTGGTAAATCTTCAACTTTGACGATGTTTTCAATGTTTCTTCTGGAAGCTGGAGATAGAGTACTTAACAGAGAGGCGCTTTTGATGATGAGAGTAGCCAGAGTATTCAGACTGGCTCTTTGAAAGGGGATCATAGTGCAGTGAAGAAGAACATTGTCATCAATCACCTTCTTGTCTTGTGAAGGTTTTGGTTCTTTATTCTTCAGTTGTTTTGTATTGTCTTGTGTCGACATTCTAAAAAGATAAAGTAAAAATCCTTGTTATGATTTTTTGATTTTCTTTTTCAAAAACCAATTTGAAGAAATATTTACTAAATATCATACTGCTGTTAGTATCTAAATCGATAAAAAATTAAATTTATACTCTCAATAGTACATCAAGTTGACTTACCTCAAAACAGAAAGTGCTTCTAGTAGTTGTAGTAGATGATGTTGTAGTAGATCTTGCTCCTTCAGTTGCTAATGTTGAAGTGACTGCTTTTTGTGTGAAAACAGTGCTTCTTATATAGCTGAAATCATCCCATTTATCATAAGGTTAAATTAATGAAACATTGTTTTTACGGAAGAACACCAATGCTTTCGTGGGAATAAAAAAATTATTTTCACGCGAATACAAACCAATGCTTTCGCGGGAACAAATAATTTATTTTCACGCGAATGGAAACCGTTGCTTTCGCGGGAATAGAAAATATATTTTCACGCGAATACAAACCAATGCTTTCGCGGGAATAAACATTTTGTTTTCACGCGAATACAAAGCAATGCTTTCGCGGGAATAAACGTTTTATTTTCACGCGAATACAATCCAATGCTTTCGCGGGAATAAATAATTTGTTTTCACGCGAATGGAAACTGTTGCTTTCGCGGGAATAAACATTTATTTTCACGCGAATACAAACCGTTGCTTCCGCGGGAATAAATAATTTATTTTCACGCGAATGGAAACCGTTGCTTTCGCGGGAATCAATGATTTATTTTCACGCGAATGGAAACTGTTGCTTCCTCGGGAATATACAGTTTATTTTCACGCGAATGGAAACCGTTGCTTTCGCGGGAATTAAAAAATTATTTTCACGCGGATACAAACTGTTGCTTCCTCGGGAATATACAGTTTATTTTCACGCGAATGGAAACCGTTGCTTTCGCGGGAATTAAAAAATTATTTTCACGCGGATACAAACTGTTGCTTTCGCGGGAATAAACATTTTATTTTCGCGCGAATACGAACCGTTGCTTTCGTGGGAATAAATAATTTATTTTCATGCGAATACAAACTGTTGCTTTCGCGGGAATAAATAATTTATTTTCACGCGAATGGAAGCTGTTGCTTTGGCGGGAATAAACATTTTATTTTCACGCGAATACAAACCAATGCTTTCGCGGGAATAAATAATTTATTTTCACGCGAATGGAAACCGTTGCTTTCGCGGGAATAGAAAATATATTTTCACGCGAATACAAACCAATGCTTTCGCGGGAATAAACATTTTGTTTTCACGCGAATACAAAGCAATGCTTTCGCGGGAATAAACGTTTTATTTTCACGCGAATACAATCCAATGCTTTCGCGGGAATAAATAATTTGTTTTCACGCGAATGGAAACTGTTGCTTTCGCGGGAATAAACATTTTATTTTCACGCGAATACAAACCGTTGCTTCCGCGGGAATAAATAATTTATTTTCACGCGAATGGAAACCGTTGCTTTCGCGGGAATCAATGATTTATTTTCACGCGAATGGAAACTGTTGCTTCCTCGGGAATATACAGTTTATTTTCACGCGAATGGAAACCGTTGCTTTCGCGGGAATTAAAAAATTATTTTCACGCGGATACAAACTGTTGCTTCCTCGGGAATATACAGTTTATTTTCACGCGAATGGAAACCGTTGCTTTCGCGGGAATTAAAAAATTATTTTCACGCGGATACAAACTGTTGCTTTCGCGGGAATAAACATTTTATTTTCGCGCGAATACGAACCGTTGCTTTCGTGGGAATAAATAATTTATTTTCATGCGAATACAAACTGTTGCTTTCGCGGGAATAAATAATTTATTTTCACGCGAATGGAAGCTGTTGCTTTGGCGGGAATAAACATTTTATTTTCACGCGAATACAAACCAATGCTTTCGCGGGAATAAATAATTTATTTTCACGCGAATGGAAACCGTTGCTTTCGCGGGAATAGAAAATATATTTTCACGCGAATACAAACCAATGCTTTCGCGGGAATAAACATTTTGTTTTCACGCGAATACAAAGCAATGCTTTCGCGGGAATAAACGTTTTATTTTCACGCGAATACAATCCAATGCTTTCGCGGGAATAAATAATTTGTTTTCACGCGAATGGAAACTGTTGCTTTCGCGGGAATAAACATTTTATTTTCACGCGAATACAAACCGTTGCTTCCGCGGGAATAAATAATTTATTTTCACGCGAATGGAAACCGTTGCTTTCGCGGGAATCAATGATTTATTTTCACGCGAATGGAAACTGTTGCTTCCTCGGGAATATACAGTTTATTTTCACGCGAATGGAAACCGTTGCTTTCGCGGGAATTAAAAAATTATTTTCACGCGGATACAAACCGTTGCTTTTGCGGGAATAACTATTTTATTTTCACGCGAATGGAAACTGTTGCTTTAGCGGGAATAAACATTTTATTTTCGCGCGAATACGAACCGTTGCTTTCGTGGGAATAAATAATTTATTTTCACGTGAATGGAAACTGTTGTTTTCGCGGGAATTAAAAAATTATTTTCACGCGATCACAAACCGTTGCTTTCGCGGGAATAAATAATTTATTTTCACGCGAATGGAAACTGTTGCTTTCGTGGGAATAAACATTTTATTTTCATGCGAATACAAACTGTTGCTTTCGCAGGAATAAATAATTTATTTTCACGCGAATGGAAGCTGTTGCTTTGGCGGGAATAAACATTTTATTTTCACGCGAATACAAACCAATGCTTTCGCGGGAATAAATAATTTATTTTCACGCGAATGGAAACTGTTGCTTTCGCAGGAATATACAGTTTATTTTCACGCAAATAGAAACCGTTGCTTTCGCGAGAATTAAAAATTTATTTTCACGCGGATACAAACCGTTGCTTTCGCGGGAATAACTATTTTATTTTCACGCGAATGGAAACCGTTGCTTTCGCGGGAATAACACTTTTATTTTCACACGTTTGGCTATATAAGAGACAAGGGTTTCAGACAGAGAGCATCCAGTTCAACAACAGTGGGGAAAGGAGCAACATCTACTACAACTTCCATTGCAACTACTAAGAGCTCTCTCTGCATAAAGGTAAGACTAAAAATACAATTATTTCCGCTAGCTAACACAACTATCTGAAGGTTTTATGACATATCTATCTTTAAATTGATTATAAAGAATTGAACAAATTTTTTTGTTTTTTCAGAATGAATACTCAAGGCGTAGGAAGCCAACAATTGTATCTAAAGTCAAAATCTCAGCCTGATGAAAAGGTAAGAATTAATAAAAAGTACTATTTAACAGCTGTTGAAAACCTTTAATTATTTTAGTTATCTAATTATCATTTGTATTTTAGAATAATACAAGAACAAACCCAATCTACTTAAAGGACTTCCTTCCAGAAATGTATCATAACTATGTGATAGATAATGATGTTGTTGAAGAAAAAGCTGTAGAACGTTTGACATTTCAAGTTATAATATTCTGTATAACTCAACACATGATGAGTATGGGGATGTGTTGTAAGAAACATGATGTATCTACAGAACTTTTTGATGACATTATAAAAAACGGTTTCGAAACTGTTTTGTCAATGGTGGAAGTCGTTAATATTAATGATTTTTTAAAAGAAATTGAAAGAAGTGTTTGGAATCAAATAATTTTCAAAAAGTTATATAACATGAAGTGGAACAAAAAAACTTTTTATAAATTCAGAAAACATATTTATAATTATGTCCAAATAGATAAAGGTCTATCCTCTTCTGTACGTATTTTAGAGCTAATGTTAGGAGCGTTTCATACATATTTATAAAAAATTTTTAGTTGTTTTTTTATTATTTTACAATATTTTGTTCAAACTATTATATTTCATTTCTTACCAATTGTGATGTTAAAAGCAGTATGATATTAAGTAAATACATATATATATATATTTGAACGCATCCTTTGTTGTTTGTCTCCACATCCCAATAGTTTATTAAGCACATTCTCAATCTATCAAAATTCTATGGTGTTAACTGCTTTTTATCATAAATACATATATATATATAAGATACTCTAACTAATAAATACACTCTTAGCCACTCATGCAAATATTACCCTTTTATTTTTAGAATGTTATGGATGATCTTTCTGAAGAGCTCCTTTGCACAGATCCATATCCAACAGAAAATAAAACGAAATACGGCAAAACAACTCCTAAGAGAAAGAAAACTGTTCCAAAAAAGCGAATAGTAAGGAAACGAAAAAAATAGTGAGAAAACAAGTTACTTCCGTTGATAAGAAAACAACGGAGAATGGAGCTATAGCTCATTTAACAGTTGAATGTCTCAACGAAAGGAGAGCTAGGGAATTAGAAAAGTCTAAAGTTTCTCAAGTGATTGACTCACAAAAAGTTCCGATTTGCAAAACATTTGAAGATCTTCCTATCCCAAGCATTATGCGAGTGACTGATGTGTTACATCCATCAAGTAAGGAGAAGTTTAGATATTCTCAAGTTCGCTACCATGATCCTTCAGATATAAATGAACTCGATCCCAAAATACTTTTCTGTCCAGTTGAAATAGCTAAAAACTTCAACTGTGATAATTACCCCCCTCCGTTTAACGTTGTATATTTGGGTAGAAAGGGAAAACCAAAAAATAAAAGTGTTCTTTGGTATGATGTCAAACGTGTTACCAGACATCCTTTACCCAAGAAGGCAGCTGAAGAGGAATCACTATATTTGAGTACATTGACTAAATGTCAGCTCAAACGCTACTTGAACATCAAGACCCTCAATAGTTTCCAACCAGGTGCTATTTTCCCTTACCGAGATGTTGTTGATAGATTCGTTCCTCATCGATTTAAAGGAGGGGAGTCAAATGTAATTTGTATCCGTTATACCATTGAAAAATGCGGAGAAACACTGTTGAAGACGCTTGCCATACCAGACAAATATACTTCAGAAGCTAACCGAAATACTAATGGTGTGATGATCTACAGAGGGAAAAAAACCCACGGAAAATTTGAGACAGAATACGATCTTTCATTTTGCTCTACATACAGACTCGGTCAATTTTATTGGAGACAATATTATGATCAAGCAAAGCAGAACATAGAGCTATTAAAAGAAATTGATGATGATGATGAAGAACTTGAAGATTTTCTACGTGGAGATTTTGATGATTTTGAGACGGGATTTGTTGATGAAAAAAAGGATGAGATACATGATAAAACTCGGTGAGAGTTGTTCTTGTTTTTTTAATAAATTCTAATCATTGTAAATAATACTTCAACTCAATTTAGATGTAGTTGTAGTTATTTCTACCCCAAATAACTTTTTGTTTTAGCGATGGATAGTCTCTAATTCAAAAAAATCGAATTGGATAATGTGACTTGGTGAGCTATTTCCCTTTTCTGATATATCATTAGTACATCAATGACATCATTGTAAAGAAAAAGACTATGTATTGATTGTTATTACAAGTTGTAGTGCTTTGTATTACTCTAGCTATATTATACAAGGTTATTTTCCTACTTATTATGTAATAAATGTATATAATCATATATTGATTCAATGTAGTTATATCTCCTCTCTCTCTCAAAATGACATATGAGTTCGAGTTATGTAAGAAATTATCAAAACTTAAATGCCAGACATTTAAAATCTATATGCCATATAAGTTCAAATTAAGTAAAAAAATAATCAAAACTCAAATGCCACTTAAATGCCACTCAAATGCCACTCAAATGCCACTCAAATAAAATACAATATAAACTCGGCGAATTCATCCGACGTCGTAACCCATTGCCTCAACCCCCAAGTGTAATCCACAAAAAAACACTTGGTAGGGAGATCTGCTCATATATTACTACTTTTAAGCAAAGAAAGCAAGAAATAAAGCTATGTTTTTGCGTAAAGAAAAGCTTTTTCTTCGCACAAAAACTCATCTATGTTATATTGGTTTCTTCACGTAAAGAAAAAGTCTATCTTCTCGCAAAGACTCAGCATGATAAATTGTCTTTTTCATGTGAAAACATGTCTTTGTTTTATGCTTTCTTTACCCAAAAAGTCAACTATATCATATTTACTTTTTGCAAGAAGAAAAACTTATTCTTTGAGCGAAAGCGTTTTTATATTACATCTTTGCTTGAAAAAAATCCCTCTGCCTCTGTCGTGCAAGGATTTTCAATGGAATTAAGAATAGGTTACTCCACACAACCTTAGCTACATAAGAAGCACTGTTTTCAACAGAAAGCATCCACTCCGGCAACAGTGGCTGAAGGAACAACATCTGCTGAAACTATTAGGACCATCAGCAATATGGTAAGCCTTAATAAATAATTGTTTAACACTCGCTGAAAAACTCAAACAGTTGGGCTGGGAAAAGAGATTCTCCAAGAAACAAAAAAGTTTGCTCTTAAGACCGCAAAGTCTTCGGCGTTAGTAAATACAAATGTATCAGAGAGGCGGCTGGATTCTTCTTGTTTGTTATTAGTATGCTTAGTTATGTCGCTCATCTTGGAGAATTGGAAGACTCCAAGATTCTAAAAGATTTGCTCTCGAGACTGCAAAGACTTTGCATCAATAAATGTTATTTTATCATAGAGTCAATGAAGTTGTATTTATTATTTAGCAGAGTTGTGTGTGTAGTTTGCGTTGGAGAAATAGTTTCTCTTAGAATCTACGAGAGTTATTCTCAAGACTGCAAGTCTTTGTGTTGATAAATACAATTTTATTAGATAGCCAACCCGATTTTATTTGTTATCTATTATTAGGCATAGTTATGTAGTCTGCATTGGAGAATGGGAATCTCCTTGAATCCTAAGAATTTTACTCCTGAAACTCGAAAGCTTTTGCATTGATAAATACAATTAATCAGAGAGACAACAAGGTTCTATTTATTCTTAGGTGTAGTTACGCAGTTTGCCTCGGGAAGTGGGACTCTCCTAGAGTTCAAGATGGTTGCTGCCAAGATTGCACTGTCTTTGCGCTGATGAGTATGAAGATGTCAGCTATGAGTCAACAGTCCTCTAGCAAAACGACAAAATGAATAAATTTTAGTGTGCTCTGTCATTGGATGTTCGTTTTCGCTTCCTCACTTTAGTAATTTCCCTCTGCAAAATGCGCACTGAATGCTATTGTCCTCCCCAACATTGTAAAATCCAAATTTAACCATGTTTTTCCCCGATTATCTACCTAAGTGCGTCCAGTAGGTGAAAAGTGATCTTTTTCCTTAACTCCCATTGAGCATCAAACTCTTTCTTTCATAAAAGGAGAGCTCATTGTAAATAAACTTAAAAAATTCCTTTGGAGAAAGTTCTGTGATTACCTTTTGTAATTTTAATGACAGCAGATTACATTGGTTCCGTGGATAAGTTGCAACAATGTAAACCGATGCGTTAATAATGGGGAAAGAGCGTTGTAGAAATAATGAATTGGTTGGGAGTAGAATATCATTTTCTTGTCAAATAGGGCTTCGAGCACTATCAAAGGCATGTTTAACTTTTCTTCACCCACATTTTTGATGCTTATAGCATTCTTTATACTATCAGTGTTTGAGGCATGACACTTCTCTTTATACGGCATTAAATCATTTTTGAGTTGAGTACCAAACAACCGATGTTGACTCGTTAGTTATTGCTAGATGGGGAATCGAGCATGCCAATTGAATTCCTCCTTTCATCTTTGATAGTGGATGCTCAATCAGAAATCTGTTTGCGAGTTGACTGTCACTTTTTAATCGGACGAGAATCTGGGTTAATAATCTAAAATAAAAAAATTGATAGTGTAAATACCGAAAATAAATACTATAAATTTCTTGTTTCACACTCATATGAATAGACTACAATCAATATTTTAAAAAAGACTTAGGTTATAAATGAAAGTTTCTTTTGTCCCGAGTAAATGACATGTATAGTTGTTGATTATAAAATGATTCCAAAAATGAGAATCTAAAATAAATAATATTAAAAAATGTAGTAGCAAAGACAGTGTTTGTGTTTTACGACTAAATAAATAGCATCTATCAACATATTTTTCTCTTAGGCTATAACAATTATTTTTAAAAACATACTTACCATTGAAGACTTTTAGTGATCTTTGGGTAAGCAGAGATTGGATATCTTTTAATTTTGAAGATGTTGAATCATCATATTTGTAAAAAAACATTAAATAAACACTGTCTATTAAAACTCAAAGAGTTACCTAGGTACAATTTATAGTAAATAAGTAGAGCCTGGTTGTTGTCTTTCTAACAAAAAGTCAATATTATCAACGCCAAAGACTTTGCAACCCTGAGAGCAAACCGGCTAGGCTCTAGGAGTACAACTTCTCCACAGTGCGAACTACCTAAGTACAATTACCTTTTACAAAAAAAAACAGTTTTGTCAATGCCAAAGACTTTGCAGTCTTAAGAGCAAACTGGCTAGGTTCTAAGAGTACACCTTCTCCACAGGGCAATTAGTTGAGTTCTTCAACTAATGCAAAATGACTATTTATTTATTCTTACCTTATTGCTGAGAGCTTTAGTAGTTGCAGTAGATGCTGCTGCTTTAGTCATTGTTGCTGGAGTGGATGCTTTCTGTGTGAAAACAGTGGTTCTCAAATAGCTAAGGTTGTACCGACTGATCTGACCGTACGGCCAATGAGTATGCTTGCGCGAACAAATACATAAAACTATTTTTTCATGCGAAGTTACACTATAACATATGAGAAATTTCTTGCGACTAAAAACTTTTTGTCGCAAAAAACACATATTGTATAAGAATTTTTGCATATCTAGGAACCTTATTTCTGTGCGAAAAATATATCATAATATATAAGAATTTTTGAGCAACCAAGAACCTTTTTTTGTGAAAGAAACACATTATAATGTATATGAACTTTTGTGTGACTATAAAAATGTTTCTTTTCGCAGAAAATACTCTATTTAACATAGGAAGTTTCACGCGAGCATTCTCATTGGCTGCAGAGACAGGTCACTCGGTACAACTTTGGCTATTTTAGAATTACTGTATATACACAAAAAGCATCCACTCCAGCAATAGTGACCGAAGGAACAGCATCAACTACAACTACTAGGACTCTCAGCAATAAAGTAAGATTTAATAAATAATTATGTTACACTAGTTGAAGAACTCAACTAGTTGCGTTGTGGAGAAGATGTACTCCTAGAGCCTAACCAGTTTGCTCTCAGGACTGAAAAATCTTTGGCGTTGTCAAATGTTTTTGTCAGAGAAACCACAACTGGGTTCCACCTATTTATTATCAATTGTACTTAGGTAGCTCGCGATGTGGAGAAAGTGTAGTCCTAATTTCTAACTAGTTTGCTAGTAGTAATATATGAGCAGATCTCCCTACCAAGTGTTTTTTTGTGGATTTGATCTTGGATTTTAGGCAATGGGTTACGACGTTGGATGAAGTCGCCGAGTTTATATTGTATTTCATTTGAGGTATACTTGAGTGGCATTTGAGTGGCATTTAAGTGGCATTTGAGTTTTGTTAATTTTTTTACTTAATTTGAACTTATATGGCATCTAAATTTTGAATGTATGGCATTTAGGTTATGATAATTTTTTTACATAACTGTATACATAATTATAACTCATAGGGTATCTAGATTTTGAATGTAAGACATTTAATGTCTGATAATTTTCTGTAATTCCGACTCATATGATATCTTGAGAGAGAGGAGAGAGAGGAGATATATCTACATTGAATAAATACAGTGATTAAAAATGAAACAATATGTGAATATATACATTTATTGTGTAATAAGTAGGGAAGATCTCTCCATATAATATAGCTAGAGTCAGTAAATACTAAGTAATAACAATTAATACATAGTCTTTTTTTACAATGATGTCTTTGATGTAGCGATGTTATATCTTAAGAAGGGAGATTTCTGTTTTATGCGCTTTTGAATTCGTAATGAACTAAAATAAAAAAGTTATGTATTAGTATAGAGTGATTAAACAAAAATTCAAAATAATTACATGAATTTGAATTATAGTTTTAGTTACATTGGATAGTTTACATTATATAGAAATGGCTCACCGAGTCACATTGTCCAACTTGTTTTTTTGAATTAGAGACTATCCATCGCTAAAACAAAAAATTATTGGGGTAGAAATAACTACAACTACATCTAAATCGAGTTGAAGTATTATTTACAATGATTAGAGAAAAACTCTCACCGAGTTTTATCATGTATCTCATCATTTTTTTTTCAGCAATATATCCTGTCTCAAAATCATCAAAATCTCCACGTAGAAAATCTTCAAGTTCATCATCATCATCATCAATTTCTAATATTGTTTTGTTGTGCTTTGCTTGATCACAATATTGTTTCCAATACATTCGACCGAGGCTGTATGGAGAGCAAAATGAAAGATCGTATTCTGTCTTAAATTTTCCGTGGGTTGTTTTTCCTCTGTAGATCATCACACCTGGAGTATATCGGTTAGCTTCTGAAGCATATTTGTCTGGTATGGCAAGCGTCTTCAACAGCGTTTCTCCGCATTGTTCAATGCTATAACGGATACAAATTACATTCGACTGTCCTCCTTTAAATCGATGAGGAACGAATCTATCAACAACATCTTGGTAAGGAAAAATAGCGCCGGGTTGAAAACTATTGAGGGTGTTGATGTTCAAGAAGCGTTTGAGCTGACCTTTAGTCAATGTACTCAAATATAGTGATTCCTCTTCAGCTTTCTTTTTGCTTAGAGGATGTCTGGTAACACGTCTGACATCATACCAAAGAACGCTTTTATTTTTTGGTTTTCCCTTTCTACCCAAATATACAACGTTAAACGGAGGGGGGTAATTATCACAGTTGAAGATTTTAGCTATTTCAACTGGACATAGGAGTATTTTGGGTTCGAGTTCATTTATATCTGAAGGATCATGGTAGTGTACTTGAGAATATCTACACTTCTCCTTACTTGATGGATGTATCACACCAGTCACTCGCATAATGCTTGGGATAGGAAGATCTTCAAATGTTTTGCAAATCGGGACTTTTGGTGAGTCAATCACTTGAGAACCTTTAGACTTTTCTAATTCCCTAGCTCTCCTTTCATTGAGACATTCAACTGTTAAATGAGTTATAGCTGCACTCTCCATTGTTTGCTTAGCAACGGAAGTAGTTTGTTTTCTCACTGTTTGTTTTCGTTTCTTTACTATTCGTTTTTTTGGAGCAATTTTCCTTCTCTTAGGAGTTGTTTTGCCGTTTTTCATTTTATTTTCTGTTGGATATGGATCTGTGCTAAGGAGCTCTTCAGAAAGAGCATCCATAACATTCTAAAAATAAAAGGGTAATATTTGCATGAGTGGCTAAGAGTGTATTTATTACTTAGAGTGTCTTATATATATATATATATGTATTTATGCCAAAAGCAGTTAAAATCATAGAGTTATGGTAGATTGAGAATGTGCTTATTAAACTATTGGGATGTGGAGACAAACAACAAAGGATGCGTTCAAATATATATATATATATACATATATATATATATATATATATATATATGTATTTACTTAATATCATACTGCTTTTAACATCTCAATTGGTAAGAAATAAAATATAATAGTTTGAGCAAAATATTGTAAAATAATAAAAAACAACTAAAACTTTTTCATAAATATGTATGAAACGCTTCTAACATTAGTTCTAAAATACCTACAGAAGAGGATAGAGCTTTATCTATTTGGACGTAATTATAAATATGCTTTCTGAATTTATAAAAAGTTTTTTTGTTCCATGTCATGTTATATAATTTTTTGAAAACTATTTGATTCCAAGCCCTTCTTTCAATTTCTTTTAAAACATTATTAATATTAACGACTTCCACCATTGACAAAACGATTTCGAAACCGTTTTTTATAATGTCATCAAAACGTTCTGTAGATATATCATGTTTCTTACAACACATCCCCATACTCATCATGTGTTGAGTTATACAGAAGATTATAACTTGAAATGTCAAACGTTCTACAGCTTTTTCATCAACAACATCATTATTTATCACATAGTTATGATACATTTCTGGAAGGAAGTCCTTTAAGTAGATTGGATTTGTTGTTGCATTGTTCTAAAATACAAGCGATAATTAGATAACTAAAATAATTAAAGGTGTTTAACAGGTGTTAAATAGTATTTTTTATTAATTCTTACCTTTTCATCAGGCTGAGATTCCGACTTTAGATACAATGGTTGACTTTCTACGACTTGAGTATTCATTCTGAAAAAACAGAAAAAATTGGTTCAATTCTTTATAATCAATTTAAAGATAGATATGTCATAAAGCCTTCAGATAGTTGTGTTAGCTAACGGAAATAATTGAATTTAAGTTTTACCTTTATGAAGAGAGAACTCTTAGTAGTTGCAATGGAAGATGTAGTAGATAGATGTTGCTCCTTTGCTCACTGTTGTTGAACTGGATGCTTTCTGTCTGAAACCGTTGTCTCTTATATAGGTGAATGTGTGAAAATAAATTTTTTATTCCCGCGAAAGCACTGGTTTGTATTCGCGTGAAAATAAATTGTTTATTCCCGCGAAAGCAACGGGTTCCATTCGCGTGAAAATAAATTATTTATTCCCGCGAAAGCATTGGTTTTTATTCGCCTGAAAATAAAATGTTTATTCCCGCGAAAGCAACAGTTTCCATTCGCGTGAAAATTAAATGTTTATTCCCGCGAAAGCATTGGTTTGTATTCGCGTGAAAATAAAGTATTCATTCCCGCGAAAGCAACAGTTTCCATTCCCGTGAAAATAAAATGTTTATTCCCGCAAAAGCATTGGTTTGTATTCGCGTGAAAATAAATTATTCATTCCCGCAAAAGCAACAGTTTCCATTCGCGTGAAAATTAAATGTTTATTCCCGCGAAAGCATTGGTTTGTATTCGCGTGAAAATAAAGTGTTCATTCCCGCGAAAGCAACAGTTTCCATTCGCGTGAAAATTAAATGTTTATTCCCGCAAAAGCATTGGTTTGTATTCGCGTGAAAATAAAGTATTCATTCCCGCGAAAGCAACAGTTTCCATTCGCGTGAAAACTAAATGTTTATTCCCGCGAAAGCATTGGTTTGTATTCGCGTGAAATTAAAGTATTCATTCCCGCGAAAGCAACAGTTTCCATTCGCGTGAAAATTAAATGTTTATTCCCGCGAAAGCATTGGTTTGTATTCGCGTGAAAATAAAGTATTCATTCCCGCGAAAGCAACAGTTTCCATTCGCGTGAAAATTAAATGTTTATTCCCGCGAAAGCATTGGTTTGTATTCGCGTGAAAATAAAGTATTCATTCCCACGAAAGCAACAGTTTCCATTCGCGTGAAAATTAAATGTTTATTCCCGCGAAAGCATTGGTTTGTATTCGCGTGAAAATAAAGTATTCATTCCCGCGAAAGCAACAGTTTCCATTAGCGTGAAAATTAAATGTTTATTCCCGCGAAAGCATTGGTTTGTATTCGCGTGAAAATAAAGTATTCATTCCCGCGAAAGCAACAGTTTCCATTCGCTTGAAAATAAAATGTTTATTCCCGCGAAAGCATTGATTTGTATTCGGGTGAAAATAAATTAGTCATTCCCGCGAAAGCATTGGTTTCCATTCGCGTGAAAATAAGTTTTTTACTCCCGCGAAAGCATCAGTTTCCATTCGCGTGAAAATAAAATGTTTATTCCCGCGAAAGCATTGGTTTGTATTCGCATGAAAATAAATTTGTTATTCCCGCGAAAGCATCAGTTTCCATTCGTGTGAAAATAAAATGTTTATTCCCGCGAAAGCAATGGTTTGTATTCGCGTGAAAATAAATTATTTATTCCCGCGAAAGCAACGGTTTGTATACACATGAAAATAAAATGTTTATTCCCGCGAAAGCAGTGGGTTCTATTCGCGTGAAAATAAATTATTTATTCCCGCGAAAGCATTGGTGTTCTTCCGCAAAAACAATGTTCCATTAATTTAACCTTATGATAAATGGCATGATTTCAGCTATATAAGAAGCACTGTTTTTACACAGAAAGCAGTCACTTCGACATTAGCAACTGAAGGAGCAAGATCTACTACAACATCATCTACTACAACTGCTAGAAGGACTTTTCTGTTTGGAGGTAAGTCAACTTGATTGAGTATAAATTTAATTTTTATCGATTTAGATACTAACAGCGGTATGATATTGAGTAAATATATATATATATATATATATGTATATATATCTTCAAATTGGTTTGAAAAAGAAATCACAACATGGATTTTTACTTTATCTTTTAGAATGTCGACACAAGTCAATACAAAACAACTGAAGAATAAAGAACCAAAACCTTCACAAGATAAGAAGGTGATTGATGACAATGTACTTCTTCAACGCACTATGATTCCCTTTCAAAGCGCCAGTCTGAATACTCTGGCAACTCTCATCATCAAAAGCGCCTCTCTGTTAAGTACTCTATCTCCAGCTTCCAGAAGAAACATTGAAAACATAGTCAAAGTTGAAGATTTACCAATACCTACAGTTATGCAGGTGTTAACCGTTGAGCTCCATGATGAAACGAACTGCATCATCATCTACAACTATAAAAAGGATGGAAAGGTAGTTAGAGTGAAGAGCACTATTCCATTAGCAGCAGGATTACTTGTCAATGAAGCTTCGCAAATAAGACCACTGGTTTTGATCTACATGGGTGTTGAAAAGACTGGAAAAGCAATTTTTCGTGCTGCTACAGCAACAGGAACTACTTTGAGGTGCAAGAATGCGTTCGATGTATTACCAGAAAAAAGTATGCGACAAATCAATGCTTATTTCGAGGTAGCTAATCTTCAGGATTTCCCAACAGATAGTGTCATATGTTTCCAAAACCCTGAAGTGATAACAAAATCTGACAGGCGATGGAATGGAAATGAAGAGACTCTTCTAGTTCAATACAGAAGTGTTGTAGATGAAGAATTACTAATCGGAGACATGCGCATTCCTCATCAAATAGCTTCTGCTGTGACATCGGAGAGATTTGGAGTGATTGTGTTCAAGGGTCTGAGTCGAAACGCGGACAATTCAATTTTCTACAACATCAGTGTACTCGCAGCTCATCAAGCCTTCGTCCAAGCCTCGGAACTGACTGATAATCCAAAATCTGAGGATTTTCTCAACCACTTCGATGATGCTGAAAAAGAAGACTGTGGAGAACAAACTCTCGAGAAGCTAATCTATAACTCAAGGGATTCATATCACTATAGGTAAGTTTTATTAATTTTTACCATAATTTTAAAAAGTTGATTTGTGAAAATTTTGTGTATTCTTACAATGAAAAACCCCTTAAAATGATAAATTTGTGAACATTTTTGTAAAACATTTTTAAGTTATATATATATATTTCGAATTAAAAAAGGATTTTGTTGTGTCATCAGTGTACTTTTTTACATAAAAGTTGGAAAAATAACAAAAGGTGATAATTATTTTACAAAAATGTTCAATTTTTCACATAAATGATCAACTCATAACCTTTTTTTGTAAAACATTTTTAAATTATATATATTTCGGATTAAAAAAGGACTTTTTTGTGTAATCAGTGTATTTTTTTACATAAAAGTTTAAAAAATAACAAAAGGTTATAATTATTTTGCAAAAATGTTTAGTTTTTCACATAAATGATCAATTCATAAACATTTTTTGTAAAACATTTTTAAATTATATCTATTTCGGATTAAAAAAAGGACTTTTTTGTGCAATCAGTGTATTTTTTTACATAAAAGTTTAAAAAATAACAAAAGGTTATAATTATTTTACAAAAATGTTTAGTTTTTCACATAAATGATCAATTCATAAACATTTTTTGTAAAACATTTTTAAATTATATATATTTCGGATTAAAAAAAGGACTTTTTTGTGTAATCAGTCTATTTTTTTACATAAAAGTTTAAAAAATAACAAAAGGTTATAATTATTTTACAAAAATGTTTAGTTTTTCACATAAATGATCAATTGATAAACATTTTTTGTAAAACATTTTTAAATTATATATATTTTGGATTAAAAAAAAGGGTTTTTTTGTGTAATCAGTGTATTTTTTTAGCTAGAAGTTGAAAAAAATCACAAAAGGTTATAATTATTTTACAAAAATGCTTAATTTTTCACGTAAATAACACGTTTTATCACATAAATGGCTTATTCATGAGTGTTTGTTGTAAAACATTTTTAAAATTATATATATATATATATATTTATATTTATACATTCCGAATCCAAATGAAAAAAAGGACTTTTTTGTGTGTAATCAGTGTATTTCTTTTACATAGAAGTTGAAAAAATAACAAAAGTTTATATTTATTTTACATTAATTCTAATCATACTATACTAATACATCATTTTTTATTTTAGTCCATTATATCGTAAAAAGAAAACAGAGTAAAGAACTTTCCCTAAGAAATAATGAGCTGAATGATGTAACTCAGTGAGTTATTTTCCTGTTATATATAATGTAAACTATCTAATGTAGCTAAGAGTAAAATTTAAATTCGGTAAAATTTATTTATATAATGAATAACTTTTGTATTTTAGTCAATTATTGGATCACAGAGAATACGGAATACAAGAGTTCCTCCCTGGGTCTAATAATATACCAGAAGAATATCAAAGAAGATATTGTTCAAGAAAAGTGCTTTGTAACCATTGATATCGTAAGCTATAGTAGTTTGTATTACAGAAAATTTACTATAAAACAGTTTTATGAATGTAAAAACTAGATATGGTATTTTCTATTACAATTATTTACTTGTAAATTTTATTCATCTAGAGAGGTAATTTGGTGATTTTTTGACAGTTTTTTAAAAAAGTTAAAAAGTACAAAAAAATCAAAAAATATCGAAAACTATATATTTCAATGATTATTTTTTAAAAAGTTCAAAAAAATGTAATAAAGCTCTGTTTTGAAACATAAAAAATTTAAAAGGATTGTGTAGGATAAAATTCTCACTCAAAAAATTATTGAAAATTGAATGAAATAAAAGAATATTTTCCCAAATACCAAAGTTTTGTAAATATAAAGTGAAAAACTCTATATATATATATATATTGTTTTTAAAATAATATCGAAAACTATATATTTCAATGATTATTTTTTAAAAAAGTAAAAAAATTTAAAAGGAAGGTGTAGGATAAAATCTTCACTCAAAAAATTATTGAAAATTGAATGGAATAAAAGAATATAAAGTGAAAATCTCTATATATATATTTATTTTTTTAAAAAAATATCGAAAACTATATATTATAATGATTATTTTTTTAAAAAGTTGAAAAACAAAAAACTTTGTAATAAAACCCTTTTTTAAAACATAAAAAATTAAGAAGGAATGTAATAAATGAATATTTTACCAAAATACCACATTTTTCTTGTAAATATCTAGTAAACATTTCTAAAATATTGTTGGTGAAATTTACTGGAAAATGGTTTCAAGTGTGTCAAAGACTAAATATGATGTTTTCATTGAAATGTTTATTTTCAAAAGATCCAAATAATAACATTGAATCAATTAGTTAAATTTAACAGTCAAATTCTTTTTTATCAAGTAGGCTTAATGTTTCTATTGTGATTAATTCTCAAATATTGTAAACTTGAACTATCTAGAGGAGTAATTTGTCGATTTTGATGTGTTTTCTTCTTTTAAAAAAATTATCATGTAATACCACATACTTCAGTTCTAATTCGTTTTGAACAATTTCATGGGAGACAAAGAATAAAAAAGTTACATTGATTTAGTTTTTAGAATTAAAGTTGCTATCGAAAATGGTTTGTTCTTGTTTAAAAAAAATTATTACGTAATACCACATACTTCAGTTCTAATTCGTTTTTAGAATTGAAGTCGCCATCGAAAATGGTTTGTTCTTGAATGGGTAAATCCATAGCCTCCTCCTCATCATGACAGAAGCTTTCTGATGATTGCATTTTGAAAAACAAATTACATTGTTTTAGTTTTCCGAATTGAAATTGCCATCGAAAATGGTTTGTTCTTAAACAGGAAAATCCATAGCCTTCTCATCATCATGTCTAAGTTTTCTACCCCAATATCTCCAACCTCTC
Organism: Cryptosula pallasiana; assembly: GCA_945261195.1. Classification (NCBI taxonomy): domain Eukaryota; kingdom Metazoa; phylum Bryozoa; class Gymnolaemata; order Cheilostomatida; family Cryptosulidae; genus Cryptosula; species Cryptosula pallasiana. The sequence goes on from OX183136.1 coordinate 20,493,710, forward strand.
AGAGATAGAAATTGTTCTGTTTAAAAAAATAATGGAAATTGTATATATAAATGATTGTTTTTGAAAAAAATGGTAAATTTTTGAAAAAAATTCAAAAGGAAAATGCAGGATAAAACCCTCACTCAAGAAACTAATTTTGTATGATAGGTTGCTTACCTAATAATAAGAAAATAATGAATAATTTATATTTAAGCAATTATTGAAAAAATTAATGAAAATTGAATAGAATAAAGGAAATATTTTACCAAATAGCCTGTTTTTTTTGTAAAGATATACAAACAGATAAAATTTAACCATTTAAAGGATGATTTCTTTTTTGCAAAAAAATAATGAAGATTTAATGAAATGAAAGAATATTTTACCAAATACCTTGTTTTTTTTGTAAATTTGTACAATTAGATGAAATTTAACCATTTATAGGATGATTTGTTTTTGTAAAAAACTAATGAAAATTAAATAAAATAAAAAAATATTTCACCAAAATACCTCTTTTTTGTAGATGTAAACAACTAAATGAATATCTAACTTTATCCATTTTTTTCCATTTGGGATCATGTTTTGAAGGTTTTCAAGATAGTTTTAGTAAAAGCTTATGCATTGATTGTCATTACAAGTTGTAGTGTTTGGTATTATTTAATATTTACTGACTCTAGCTATATTATATGAAATTTTCCCTACTTATTACACAATAAATGTATATATTCACATATTGTTTCATTTTTAATCACTGTATTTATTCAATGTAGATATATCTCCTCTCTCTCCTCTCTCAAGATATCATATGAGTCGAATTACAAAAAATTATCAAAACTTAAATGCCATACATTCAAAATCTAGATGCTCTATGAGTTAAAGTTATGTATATAATTATGTAAAAAATTATCAAAACTTGAATGCCATGCATTCAAAATCTATAAGTTCAAATTAAGTAAAAAAATAATCAAAACTCAAATGCCACTTAATTGCCACTCAAATGCCACTCAAATACCCCTCAGATAAAATACAATATAAACTCGGCGAATTCATCCAACATCGTAACCCATTGCATAACCTCCAAGATCTAATCCACAAAAAAACACTTGGTAGGGAGATCTGCTCATATATTACTACTTTTGCTCTCGCAAAACTGAGTAGTCATTTGCTAAGATAAAAAGGGGATTTTTATCACAGAGAGCTAATTAGTTTCTATTTATCAGATAGGATTATCTATGTAGCTAACCTTTCTTCTACATCCCATTATCTATTCAATCAGAAACTTAATATTATCTCACTCGCTTTTATTTTTTTTTTTTAGTTCAACTTCTCACTCAATGCAATGGCTAAAATCAATGACAGCAAAACAAACAAATTCCTGGCATTCGGAAGAATTCGAGAAAAATTAGACCAAAACCATGGAGTTTGAACGAAAGTAAAACGTATGAGTGTGCGTTTACTCCGGAAAATCCGTCTAGTTCAAACATTTTCTGCTTGGTAAAGAAAGCCACCAGTATGCTTAACTATTGTCAATAAAATTAAAAAACAATGATTGGAAGGTTTCAATCGCTTCATTTAAATCGAATACCTTCGCTTTTGGAGATAACTTCCATTGAAACGCTGTCCAAAATTGTCTGCAAAGACTTGTCTGTTATCCACTACGCTGTTGAAGCATTTGGTAACAGGAGTCAGGTCAGATCTCTCATGAATGAAAAAGAAACTGGTGAGCTAGGACCGTTGCAACTCGATGTGTCAGAGCTGGTGTCTTCTTGGGATTTGACAAAAAAACATCCACCCCTTCACCCAGTCAAGTTTCCCGCTGATGTAATGGTTGAAGACGCTAAGCGAATAATTATGCCAATAAGAAAAAAAACTGCGACCAATTGCTAAAGATGATCCATATCGCGACTCTGTCTCAATTTTTTGTCGGCAGTGTGATTAGTTTTCAGTTTACTATATGGAGAGGTGGTGATAAACGCTCTGTTAGTGAGCTGCATGTGCTTGCAATATGACGGATTGGTGATGGGGTTTTTGTACATACCCGAGAAAAATGCTGCTGATGTAAAAAGAATTCCAACGGCGTTATCTCTTCATGAAATCAAAAAACTATTGGATTCAATCACGCTTGACATGTCATCATCGTAGGCAGTGGAGAAGTGAAAAACATGAACAGCAAACCCGATGAGACTGAAAATTTAAAATACTTTGCCACAGATGAAATTGTCGAGGACAATGTGCTGTTGCTCTCAACAGGAAATATGATTTCTACCCAGTTGGATTATCCTAATTTACAAGACAAGGACTGTAGTCTAGGTGTTCAAAACAACCAATACAGCTCGGTCATTTATCTTTTCTATATAATGTAATTTTCTATCGATTGTAATTTAACGTTTTATCTCAATAATTTGCAATAATTTGCTTGCCAAATTATTTTTTTGCTTTACATATAAAAAGGATAAAATGGCTCAAGGATTCTAAAAGATCACACCATTATCATTCGAGTCTCAGGAAAAGTCAACTACAAACAACAGTACTTCGATTAGTCAAATTATACCCAGACTATTCAGTAACAAACAAACATCTCATTTAATCAACGCTTATTCATTGTACGCTTCGTCTACCATTCTTTGTTATACACCACTATTATTTACTTTCTATTGCAAATGTTATTCATTTTACCTACACTTCTTACGCTATTATTATAAACTTTATTACACTCACCATTATATCAATCCTTTTAATTAAATAAACCCTTAATCCGCTACCAAGACAAACAAGTCAAAAAACAGGGGAAACATGTCAACTGGGATCTAAATCGGGAGGCAAACCTCTAGCATAATCAAATAACAAATCAATAAATATCTGACAGGTTTGTGCAAATGTCAACAATCATTTACATTACCTTTCAAACATACATTTACATATTTCCATACCTACGTAAACATCCTGTAACAGGTCTGTAAAAAAATTCATACATAAAAACAACAATGTAAGGTGTTAGCAGGTATGCCTTCTTATGCAGAGTCATGTTATACTAACAAAAAATAACAAATACATGTCTGACAGGACTGTAACCAATCTAACACATTAAACATACATAACCAAATAAGATACATTAGCAGGTCTGTCTTTTGATGCAGATCTGTTCCTATTATACTACTACCAACATTGCGCAAAAATATAAAAATCAAACATTTATAGAACAATCTTAATTCATTTTCGAATCGCTGGCACACATAGTATTAACTCAACAAGCATAACTGTTTGAAGCTCTGTCCATACAATATCTAACAAAAAAACTTTTACACGTTTCCACATAGCAACCAACCAAAATAAATATTTTTCCATTTGTTCACAGCATTTTCACATTTCACTACTTTTAGTTGCCACTTTCCTAATCAAGTTTTTTAGCAACGCACAAAAAGTTACCTCAAACAAACTTGCAAACATTTTAAAAATTTTCACGTCTCTCACAAACATTATGATATTTTTCACATTTGTCTTTCTTACTGTCGGCTGTTGAAATATTATTAGGTTAGATTTATCGAATTTTCACATTTTTTTTCACATTCCTCACTTTTCAAAGTTTCACGTTTAGTTACTCGAGATCTGCTTATGATGTACTGCTGATGGAACTATCTGCATTCTAGGACGTGACTCCTAGTGGTACCGCAATCACGCAGTGATAGCATAAGCAGGCTTTTTCGTTGTCAAAAGTTCTTCGTATACCCAACTAACTGTTTCGCATATAGGTTGCAAGTATCATTAACAGTAATGAGTGTAATAAAGACTATTTCGTTTTGTATTTTAGCATAACGATTAAGTTGAAAGAGTACTTAGTACCGTTTGATTTTCTTCCATCTCTACAGATGTTGACCCCATCTGGATAAAGTATCTGAAATAGCAAAAACAACAAACGCTAATGAAAATAATATGATTACCATAAATTAGGGTACTTATAGCAGTAATAGTAATGGTAATGGTAACTTTAATAATACCAAAATTGTGATGATATTGAGTGAAGGATGGTGGATGATAGTTGACAGTTCACAATGTCTTTAATTGTCACAGCAACAATAATAGTAGTTTATGTTAGTGTAGTTGTTACCATAACAATATTATAATACAAAACAAACAAACCAAGGACCAGGAGACTCAAAAGAAAGTCAAAGAAAAGAAGAACTGGGTTAGAACAGACATTTTATACAAAACAATTGATGAAATACACACAACCATGTTTTATGAGTGAGCAAGTGTTGAAACTTGATGGTAAAGTTGGTAAACTATTTACTGCAGCGAAATACCGATTTTATTAGCACAATCTAAAAACTAACAGCTGAATCAGTCCAACCTGGACAAAGAATAAAATTTACACATCGCGAACATTTGGGTTAATGATGTTGCCGAAAGTCTGTCAAACTTGTCTCATTAAGAATATTGAGTTTATTCTTCAGTAGGGAAAACATTTACTGACAGTTTGGCCTCCTCTGAGGTAAACAAAGTGCGGTATGATTAAAACGGATTATCAAAGACCTAGTTATAATGCCTCATAAAGATAACAAGAGTAGCTTCTTGTACTATAAGAAAGGCCTGCAAAATTGCGCTGATTATAATTTGAAACATTGTGAATATTGTGGGCATGAGGTCAATATTTTTCTGTTATACCCTTGCTCCGCTTTGCTAATATTTCATTGCATTTATTTCACATTATTTTTTGTATATTTTAAAATAATTGCATGAAGCTTGTGCCGATGGGGACAGATAGTTGTAGAAAAGCAGTTGCCTTGACCTAAATCTGTAGTGTGCCTCTTAGAGTGCAGAGCAGGGATAGGATCAACTCAAACAGTAAAGTCAACAAAACTTGAATGCATTGACTGGCATGTCAGCAACTTCAAAGAGAATTCAATTCCCTATAGTTGCAAATATTTAAATCCAAACATAATTTCAAATGCTCAAATTAAACTTTAAAATTTGAATAGAAATTCAAGCACTTGAAAAATAAAAAATACCATATTTTCATTTTTAGATAAAAATCCAATTGCATTTGCTCCTATCTCTGGTGCAGATCTGTATGCTCTGCAAGTGAGCCACCCTGGCTTTGTAAGCATTTCTGGGCTTTTAGACTACATGGACACTGGTAGCCATCACCTCATGGGTAAATGACAGACAGAAAGTGAAGAACCAATGCCCTACTTAGCCTGGAGAATGTATGAAACGAAGAGCTGATTGAATGAATATCAGCTGCTGGAACAGAACAAAGCAATCACTTTGTTTGATTTAAGTTTTTTCTATTTTACTAATTTAAATCGTTTATTCTATAATATAGCGCATTTTTTTGTGGTCCAGTTTTCAGTAGGATTTCACTGTGTACCCTAGTCTATTTTAAAAATTAGTGTGCCGATAGGCAATGAAATATTTGTGATATCTACTGTTAATATTAGTCTGGCCAGGTCCCTTAATAGTGCAGCGCATTTTAGAGGTCCATTACTTCTCCACTAAACAGTTGTTACCACTCCAACTCCTGTCTGCTAGCACAACAAGACAATCAGCCTTTCAAGGCCTGACAACAACAATCAACTTTTTCCCAGAGGTGACCCGGTGCTGGTATGGCACTTCAAACCATTGCAAAGTAGCAAATTCTTCTTCACAACTGTGGTGAGCGCTCAGTTCAAGCATACAACTCAGTGCTTTTGAGTGATATATAATTATTTTATGCAGAACAAATAGTGGCATCAGCCTAATAGTACTATGCCAGGTGTCAAGTGCACAAGATTGCATTGAATTCAATGAATTAGTGAAAAGCCCTGCCTTTTCTAGGCGGAGTTACAGCAAGTGTTTGGCCTAGTTTACCAAGTACTCCAATCACATACAAGAATTACATAAATGGACAAATAGGCTAAATGGATATAAATATTAGCCAATAGAATGTGAGGCAATTAATTAAATAGATTAATTAATTACAACAGTGTAGAAGAACAGTGTAAAGGAGTTACCTCAACTGCACACTACTACCGGCAGGGTAGCGCAACTCACAACAGTTTATTTTAGAGAGCAGATACAACCGGATTTTGCCGTGTGCAGACAACTACTAGTGATCAGGCTACCGGCCTCATGTAGTACACGGGGTTACTAATAACAATACTTTATTAGTAATAAACACGAAAAAGCCTCACAAGCTTACAGTAACTGGAACACCTAGACAGTGCTAAGTCGGTTCCAAGCAACCACTGAACACTTATCTGAGCGAGACTAGATACTATCTCAGCAAAACTAAACCAACAACTCGAAAGCTCAACTAACTCTCTTTCGTAACTACTGAGCCGCTGGGCGAATTACCTCGCTATTTATAAGAAATCATAACAGTTGAAAAATATAGTATATGATTGGCTAAACTATGAACTGGCACAGCAGAAAAAATGAACCATTACAGGCTGGCATAGTATAAAAAAAGGAATCGCAATAAGCCGGCACAATGATAATTGGCTAATCGCCAATATTTGAATTAATGATAATAATAAATGACGTCAATACCATTGTCCGTCGTAATAGTCCTTTAGCTTGGATTCATAGCGTAATAATCCTGTAGCTAGTAGGGCGCTTGACTCATCTGCTTCGTTTACCTCACAGCGCTATCAATTGAAAAAGCTTGTGCTTGTTCAGCTAGCGCTTACCCATAATCCATTGCTTACTAATAATTTCAGCACGTGCATTGCATGCTAACAGGCAAGCAGATGCAGTTGACCGATGACTGGCCACACTAGGCAATTTCCATTACAATAGGTGTTTTTGTCTGTATAAAAACACAAATGGTATAAAGTTTACCAGCTATAGAATATCCTAGCTTGACCTCAATGTTCCAAATCAAACCATGGCAAATGCTAAATACAAAATAATTTATTTACAATTTTACGCTGCTAACAACTAAACATATTTAATTATTAGAACCGAACTTTTGTTAGTCCATTGATGGGCCGCTGAGTCACTTAGTGTTAGTGTTAGTAATTAGGTCAACTTCACTTGAGACACTTGAATTAGTTCACGCTTTCATGGACATTGTGAACTCAAATCCTGTCGTTAGTGCTATCCGATTTGCTGTCATTCAATAGGGAGTTTACTCTGCAGGTATATATTTCTGATGAATTGAACCTACGGAGGACTTTTGAGTATGAAAGTTGGAATGAAACTGAAACTGAATCAACATGGATGGAATTGAATTCTAGGGAGTTGCAGAAAAATATTTCTTGTAAATCTGATTCAAATCAAAATCTACTGTTAAGGAATCTGTACACTTATACCAAAGATAAACAGTGATAAACAACTGGTAACTTAGAGTCAATGTAAATAATGTTTGCAGAATACATATGATAGAGTATTCTGACATGGGTAAGGACATATAGTGAAGCATGCAGCTAGGCTATCATGTACTAAAATGATGCAATCAGACATACATGTATACGCAGAGTGAATGTTGGCAAACAGTCATCATTTAAGCATGTGACTATCTATCTGACACTTAAGTGATTTATTGTGTAATGGGATGAAGTCTCCCTGACATGTTAAACATATTTCAGCCCTTTTAATGAATCTATCATTGATTTACATACCCTTACACAAACTGATAAGACATTGATGATCAACATTGTCGTCAATATTTCCACTTGTCATTGAGCCATAAACAGTCTCATTGCATTCCTATTTACAAGCACTGAGATAAAAGCCAGTATTGAAGAGCCAGGTTAGAAAATAATCACAGAGTCAGTCAACAATATAGTCAGCAAAACTGGCGTTTTTGTATAGGTATCGCTATAAAGACAACAATTTTACTTTGTTCAGTGAAACTTCATAATTCAACCCTGCATATATCAATAATTTCGTTATTTCGATAAAACAATCAAGGTTCCAACTATCAGCCATTTAAAATGGTTACACGCAAGTCAATTTAGCTATCTCTAATTCAATGTAAAACTTGCAGCTTTCCATATTAAAATACGATGATGAGTGATTCTGGTGTGTATGATTCGGATGATGCTTAGTTTGAAAGTCACAGTTTTATATGTCACTTGTATAGAAACACTCAAGTGACGACAAAGATTTCTGAATAATTGACGTATTAGGTTTTCAAACCTAAAAAGACTAAACCAAAAATTACAAGACAATGCAGTCAGTGACGCACTTGCCAATTTAATTGAGAAAAATGAAGAGGAAATACTTGTGTGGAATTTTTTATTGTTTGAGCGTAAAAAATGGAGATTCCAACATCCTTAACAGTGTACAAGGGAAATTATTGTAACCTGTTGTGTTAACTACATGCAAAAGCAAAAAGGTGTCAAAGTATTACTCGGACATATTAAGATGTGGCATTGATAATAATAGTCATTGAATGATTTGAGATCTGGTAAGAAACCATTTACTTTAATACAATTTATTCAATTTTTGAGTGTATATGCGAAACAATTCTCTGTGCCAGTATCTCTGGAAGAGAGTTTACGTAAATCAATACTATCCATAATTCAATTCAATTTATTTGGCCCTTCAATATTCAATTATGCAGGTTTTACTGCGCTTCAATCATTGTAATTATTTATGAACACTCGTATTCGGCTCAAATATCGTAGTGCATAACTTGAAGTGCCGTGAGCACAGTTTTTGATTTTTAAAAACTGATAACTGTATTATCGGCCATTTTCTTTACAGTTGTTATTTCGTGATTGCTACATGATTTAATCATTTAGAGCCCATCATATGCTATAATCAGCTACATCTATTATTAGTTAGCTACAACTGAAGCTTTTTGGGTAAAATCTATAAATAATTATAAGCAAGTCAGCACGTTGTAAAACTTCTGTTGATATGTGACTCAGTATACAATTTTATGTAGCCAGGCGGTGTAGTTAACATTAAAAACAGTAACTAATGTAGCTAATGTTTGCATAATGGTGTCTGACTAGCATTTGAATACAAAGCGCTTTAGCATAGTTGCCTGAAATTGCAGCCAGACAAGCTAACCACTACAAAGTTTTTGGGAGAAACTTACCCTACCTAACCTCAATCAGAATTTTTTGTCAATTAATTTTTCAGCCATTTCAATCAAAGTGAATGATTTTGTTATGATATGCTAAAAGTAAAACATATCATTGGGTAAAAATTTGCTACAGGTTTTTATGATTGGCAGTGATAATTGCGGTTGCATCACACCAGGTTGATATTTTATCTTCAATTGTAGTATCTGTAAATACAGCGTTTGCTTTTGATTTCGATTTTTGATAAATTGCTTAATTGCAACAATTAAGGTTGGAGATTATATATTTAGACTGGAGAGATCATCGAAATACAAACTGGTTTGGAGTATAGCTGATGTCAGAGGAAGTATATGCACAAATCCGAACATTTAAGGCTATGAATCAAAAAGTTTGTAACAACGTAGATACCAGAGTTTCCAGCAAATCAAACCAAACTACATCACATCTCCCTAAGAAACCTTGTTTGCTACAGTAATGCAAAAGTTGCACATGTACAGTACCTAATCAACTGTTGAAGGTTCCTATCTGACTTCTTGTAGCTGCTGCTTTGGTGAGCTGTCCCTCCAATGCTCTATTCCATGAATAGAATGATCAACAAGTAAATCAAACTTGAAGGGTGGAATTTACAAAATAAACAATATACAGTAGTAGTATAATAGGAGCAGATTTCAAGTAAAAAACAGACTTGCCAATATACTGTTACATATTTTACTTGTTGTTTTTCTATACTGAATAAAATCAATACACAGGCATCGGTTTTTGGTTTATCCTACCAGTCAAAAAAACCTGTTATACATACCACGTTTATTATTGTCAGACTTGTCATATAATGGTTGCATAATTCGATGTGTTAAATGTAATTGATATTTTGCAGACCTGTCCGATACTTTTTTTAATTCTTATAACATATATTTTTATATGCTAGGTGTTTAGATTCCCGGTTTTGTAGATTGTTATGAATTGTGATTTGTATGTATAATTTATTTGGAGTGTTTACATAGATGTTGATCGATATTAAGGACAGTGGGTGTTTTATGAGTGTGTTTTTTGAGCATGAGTTGATTGGCTGTTTTATTTTTAGTGGCATGCATCGCTGAAGAAACCTAGGAGTTTTTTTTTGTTTACCAGGTTAAATGCTATGTTCATATGCCTGTTTGTATGATGGTTTGTATCACGCTTTGAATACAATAAATTATTCTTTATTAAAAATTTTATAATTGATATTAGAGTGTAATACGTAAAATAGATAGCATTCGTAATAGCAATAAGGTATATAGTATAGTATAGTATGGTATGGTGTGGTGTGGTGTGGTGTGGTGTGGTGTGGTGTGGTGTGGTGTGGTGTGGTGTGGTGTGGTGTGGTGTGGTGTGGTGTGGTGTGGTGTGGTGTGGTGTGGTGTGGTGTGGTGTGGTGTGGTGTGGTGTGGTGTGGTGTGGTGTGGTGTGGTGTGGTGTGGTGTGGTGTGGTGTGGTGTGGTGTGGTGTGGTGTAGTATAGTAGCAGTAATATATGAGCAGATCTCCCTACCAAGTGTTTTTTTGTGGATTAGTGCTTGGGGTTGAGGCAATGGGTTACGGTGTTGAATGAATTCGCCGAGTTTATATTGTATTTCATTTGAAGGGCATTTGAGTGGCATTTGAGTGGCATTTAAGTGGCATTTGAGTTTTGATTATTTTTTTACTTAATTTGAACTTATAGCATATAGATTTCGAATGCATGACATTCAAGTTTTGATAATTTTTTTACATAACTTGAACTCATATGATATTTTGAGAGAGAGGAGAGAAGAACGAGGAGATATAACTACATTGAATCAATATATGATTATATACATTTATTACATAATAAGTAGGAAAATATTCTTGTATAATATAGCTAGAGTTAGTAAATGCTAAGTAATACAAAGCACTACAACTTGTAATGACAATCAATGGATGATAGTCTTTTTCTTTACAATGTCGTCATTGTTGTACTGATGTTATAACTTAGGAAGGAAGACTTCTGTTCTATGTACTTTTGATTTCATAATGAACTAAAATAAAAAGTTATGTATTAGTATAGGATGATTAAACAAAAATGTAAAATAATTACATGAATTTGAATTATAGTTCTTTTTACATTGGTTAGTTAACATTATATAGTAAAGGGAAGTAACTCACCAAGTTATATTGTTCGGTTTGTTTTTTCTTGAGCATAATTTTCATCAAGTGTTTTTGATTCTCTCTCTTCTATCTAAAGCAAAACAAAAAATAATTGCTTTATAAATAAATTTTATCTAATTGGAAGTATTACTTATATCAGTTAGTTTACATTAAATAGAAAACACTCACTGGGTTGTGTTGTCTGACTTGCTCTTCTTGAATATAGTTTTCACCAGGGGGTGTTGGTTCTCTCAAAGATGTAGAAGATGTGTTTCCCGCTCCCATTGAAAGCACTAAGACCTTGTTTTCAACAACCTCATCTGTAGTAAAGTACTTCATCTGGTTGGAATCATCAAGTTTGTTGGATAGGTTTTGAGCCGTTTATATCGCTTGTAATGCTGTGAATGTGATTATATCATGTCGATGGTAACCAAATCTACTAACTTCACGATTTCTTACAAGTATGACTCCTGTTCCAATTCGTTTGACGTCGCTAGCATGTTTTTCAGGTATATATAGAACTCCCATCATCAAACCATCGTATTGCAAACATCTGTAGTTTACCAGTAGCGCATCCATCACCACTTCTCCATTAGGTAATGTTAACTGAGTTGATATTTGAGGAGATTCAAAACTGATTACACTTCCAACAGCAAATTGAGAGAGTGTTGCGATACGAACCATACTGATCAACTGACTAGGTGTCTTTTTTTTTATTAATCTACTTAGCTGTTTAGCTTCCTCAAGGGAAATTTTGGATGGGAAGTTGATAGGGTGAAAGATTGGATGCTTGTCTGAATCGAATCCCATAAAAACCACCAGTTTTGGAACATCCGGTTGTGTTGGAGCTAATTTGTTATAATCCTCATTTCTCACCATGGACCTCACTTGTCGTCTGTTGCCAAATGTTTCGACATTGTAGCGGATAATGCATAAGTTTTTATATACATCCTCAGCTGGTCTTTCGATGGAGATTATCTCGAGAAGTGATGGTGTTTGATTTAAGTGAAGTGGTTGAAACCTTCCAATCATTACTCTGTCATTGGTATCGCAAGAATTGAGCAAACTAGCAGCATTTTTTGACAAGCAGGAAAGATGAGAAAGAGATGGTGCTTTCAAAGTCCAAGCATAGTCAATCGTTTTATTTCTATCCGAATCCCATGGTTTTGGTCGAACTGTTTTCAGTTTCCTTTTTATTATATGTGAATCAGGGGGGATATTTTCTTTATCATCAGAGTATGGTTCGAATGTTGAGAGAAATGAGGTATTACGGTCTTCATCCATATTCAGAGCGTTCAGTGAGAAGTTGGAACTGAAAAGAGAGTAAAAAATATGTAACAGATGGTTGGAATTTGAAAAATATTTGAAAAGAATAAACTAACTAGATATTTATAAAATAAACACATAATCAAAATCAAAATAATTTTTCCGATGCATTATGGTGAAACTATTTGATCTTTTATTAACAAGAACAAAATATTAAAGCATAAAATTAACTTTCTGAAGTATTATAGCAAATCTAGTTGAAGTTTTCTATCAATATATGTTTAAGAATTATTTAGTGATTCTCACCTTATTGACTGAAAGTCTTTCTATAGTTTCAAGTAAATGTATTAGTTGGTGTGTAGATGTTGCTTCCTTGCTAGCTACTGTAGAACTGGATGCTTTCTGTGTGAAAACACTGGTTCTTAAATAGCTAAAGCTGTACTTAACCTTATGAAACCTTCTTTATAATATATCTATGACTCAGCAGTTTTTCACGCGATATTCCCGCGGAAGCATTGGTTTTTTATTCGCGTGAAAATTATTTTTTTACTCCCGCGAAAGCAACGGTTTTATCCCTATGGAAATAATTGTTTTATTCCCGCGAAAGCATTGGTTTCTATCCGCGTGAAAATAAAATTTTCATTCCCGCGAAAGCAACGGTTTCTATTCGCGTGAAAATAAACTATTTATTCCCGCAAAAGCATTGGTTTGTATTCGCAGGAAAATAAAATTTCCATTCCCGCGAAAGCAACGGTTTCCATTCGTGTGAAAATAAATTATTTATTCCCGCGAAAGCATTGCTTGGTATTCGCGTGAAAATAAAATTGTTATTCCCGCGAAAGCAACGGTTTCCATTCGCGTGAAAATAAATTATTTATTCCCGCGAAAGCATTGCTTTGTATTCGCGTGAAAATAAAATTGTTATTCCCGCAAAAGCAACGGTTTCCATTCGCGTGGAAATAAAATGTTTATTCCCGCGAAAGTATTGCTTTGTATTCGCGTGAAAATAAAATATTTATTCCCGAGAAAGCAACAGTTTCCATTTGCGTGAAAATACTTTTTTTATTCCCGCGAAAACAATGGTTTCCATTCACGTGAAAATATACTAATTATTCCCGCAAAAGGATTGGTTTGTATTCGCGTGAAAATAATTGTGTTATTCCCGCGAAAGCAACGGTTTCCATTCATGTGAAAATAATGCTGATTCATAGCAGCGCATCTTAAGCTATATAAGAAGCACTGTTTTCATACAGAAAGCAATCACTTCATCGTTAGTAACTGAAGGAACAAGATCTACTACATCATCATCTACTACAACACTCCTTCTTCATCATTTGAATTACATAGGAAACAGCTGAAGTTCAAACAGCTATGTGTATAATTCATCTAATTCAAAGAAAAACAAGTCTTCATTTGTGATGTAAGTATTTATACTTTGTTTTAATTTTAATCAGTTTAAACTTGAAGACATTTTCTGAAAAAAACAACATTATTCACTATTTAAGATATCAAAAAATGCTGTATGTAAGTTTTAATTATGTTTATTATTATTATTATTTCAGGACTTCAAAATGAAAAAAGTACTCCTTCTTCATCCGAATTTTATAGAAAGCAGCTCTCAAGTTCAAACAACTAGGAATATCATTCATTTTAATTCAAAGAAAGACATGTCTTCATTTCTGATGTAAGTATTTACATTCTATTACAATAGTAATCAATTCAAGTATATTGAAAAAAATTGAAACCTTAGTCTTTTTTTTATTTTTTGCTATAAAGCATTATCATTTTCTTTTAGAATAACAACGAACTAGATCAAAGGGAAAGAACTTTCCAACAAAACTTCAACTTGAGTAATAACTGAAGCTATTACTTATATTATATATAAATAATGTGTCGAGTAACAAACAACAGATATGTAGCAAACACTATTTATAATGAAAAAAAGAAATGCAAAAAACTCGGAATTGCTTTGAAAATACTAAAGACTGCACCGAATGGATAGATTATAGTTTACTCGTTACTTCGTCGTTGTTTTTACAACAAACTTTTCCTGATACCACTGCAATAACTTATGTCGTCGCAACTTATCCGGATAATCACTGTAGTCTTTTGTCATTAAAATTACACAAAACTGTTGCGGAACTTTCCCCAACGGACTTTTTCAAGTTCATTTACAATGAACTCTCTTTTTATGAAAGAGAGACTCTAATGCTTGATGAAAGTTATCGAAGAAAATCATTTCTTACAAACTGGAGACGAGTAGGTAAACATTGTGGTGAAAACATGGCTGGAGCTGGTTTCTATAACCTTGAAAAAGACAACGCCGCTCGATGTGTTTTTTGCCAAGGGGTATTACTAAACTGGAAGGATGGAGATGAACATCCGATGAAAGAACATGCTACAAGTTTTCCGTTTTGTCGATTTGTTAGAGGATTTAACACTCACAATCGTGTGTATAGACCTAGGAAATTACTTGCAGATGAAATGAAAAACGTTAAAATTGTCAAAAGTTATACGATGGAAGAACAAAAACTAGAAGAGGAGATTTAACTGCAGAAGTATTACCTTTAGGTATATCGATTGATCGTGCTGGTACACCCTGTTTCGCTACTGAAAACTCTAGAGAAGACAGTTTCAAACAATGGAAGGGTAAGGTTTCCATGAAACTCCTTTCCAATGCAGGTTTTTACTATACTAAATTTGGAGATAGTGTAAAATGCTTCTTTTGCTTGGGTGAACTTAAAGAATGGAAAGAGAGTGATCTACCGTGGGAGGAACACTGTCGATGGTTTCCAGACTGTTCTTTTTTACTTGGGAGTAAAGGTGAAGAGTATGTTGAGGATGTTTACGCACGAACGGAAAAAGGCAAAAGGTGTGAGCGACGGGTTGAAAAATATCGAGAAAAATTGAAACGAATAACACAAAACAATGACACCGAAGAAATGGAACTTATCTGCAAAAAACGAGGATACAGTCAAAACGATATCAAACGAGTTTTAGTGTTAAATGAAAAACCTTTTGAGCGAATAGCTTTTATGATTGAAGCCTTACATGCTTTTGAAAATGATTTTACATATGTTGAGAATTTGTCAACACTGTTAAAAAATGATGCTAAATCAATTGAAACGTTAAAAAAAGATAAATATCAGACTAAGCAAAGCAAACTCGCTCAATGTGTGTCTGAGTCACATGAAAAAAAAGTAATCGCAAATCATATCTCTCTTCCATGTGGTCATCTCATTTACTGTAGTGAGTGTAAGGAAAAAGCACTTACTGAATACTCATCAGAAGTAAAACCTTGTCCAATCGATGGTTGTCAGGTTGAAATTAAAGCATTTATGAAGATCTACATGAGTTAGCATAACAATTAACCTCAAAAAAAAGAAAAAAGTAATGAATGATTAAATAGCTATTTCGATTTGAAAACGAATCATTCTCGTTTTGTAATTCAACGGAATAACAACAAATATGTTACGTGTTGAAGACTTTGCTCACCAAGAAGCTTCCGATGCTATAGGACCTAAGTCTTTTTTGGCTGAGGTTTCTGATAAAATGTTGAGGATTTATTTTACGGAAGAATGTGTATACTGTGTACTAGGAGGAAGTTTTTACAAGCAAGCAACCAATCTATCACTACTAAACTGTTACTGTCCACACGATGACAAATGTATCACTTGTAAAAGATATGCTGAAATGGTTGAAGGTGCTACACCTACCAAAAAAGAATTGGGTGATGCTATCGACTGGATTGATAGAAGACAAGTTTTGAAAAACGCTAAAATGGGTTTTTTGGTGCATGATGAAAGGATTAATGCTTTTTTGGATCTTTCCACTGATGATTTGAAGTCTCCCTTTATGTTAACAAATTTGAGAGCACGATTAAATCCCTACCTATTACCTACTAGTCAGAGCAAACTGGCTTATCAACGTCTAAAGGATAAATTACTTGCGATAACGGAAGGATATCCATACGTTCATACTCCTGATGAAAAAGAAGACTCAGTCAACCCGATAATAACTATTGATTTGACAAATATATCTGAGGACTCATAAAAGAACTGCTACAAAAAAGTTGCTTCATTTATCTCTGAACTACAGCAGAAACATGAGTGGAAAAACTCAAGGATTCAAGTCAATTGGTACATTGGCTGATTTTGTTCCTAAGTTCATAAGGACTCATTTTGAACACATTCCTTTAGAGCGTTCGAATCCTCTTTTTTGTTCAACTCATCACCGAAGAAGTATTTTATTTTGTGTTAGGATTCAATCTAGTTTGTAAATCAATACAAAGCATGCTTTTGAGCTGTAATTGTATTTCAAGAGCAAATCCTCTCGAATGCTTAAACTGTTCTAGGAGCTTTGATCCAAAAGTATGCTGACCGCAAGACAAGTTGATAGATTTTGAAGATCTCAAAAGAGCGATCGAACTGATTGATATAAAGCAATGTTTGAAAGATGCTGAACTGGGTGATTTGATAGATATTTCGATTTTAAGAGGTTTGACTTCATTTCGCTGGACAGGAACACATGTTCTTTTGTCTCAATCTCGATTGGAACCATACTTACATTTTGGTAACCACTTTGATGAGATTGTTTCACATCTTCAAAATCGGCTGAGAGAGCTGAACAAGCCACTAGCCACTTACGTATAAATAGAAAGAACATCAAGAAAGAAAGTATTCAACTTTCAACACTGGAAGCAAAAACATTTTAAAAAATGAGCTGCGTATTTATCTTGCTACTGGCGCTAACATTTCCTAATGTTAGTGGAGTATTCTATACCAACGAAATTGATGAATGTATAGCCGGAGCTATGGATAAAAATGATGTCTTGGTTTTTTCACCTTTCGAAAGGACTATACGATATAAAGATGAAAATGGAAAAAACTGTGTGCGACTCTACCCTCCTGACTTATTATATTGTGGTTTTATCATCCCTCAAAGCGCTTCTTGGATCTGCAAGGACACAACTTCTACAGATTCTGTGTCTTGTAATACTACAACAAAATACGTTTTGAATCAAGAGGAATGTGAAATGGGTATTACAAATAATACGGAAGGACTTACTCAAAATACAAAAGTATATCGAAATGGGGATTTTTGTGCATTTCAATACAACCGCAGACATGTGATCTGTCCAATAAGAAGACAGTTTGAGACATTCAAATTTGCATGCATGCAATGCGTTCATTCCGATCATTCGATCAACAAGGAGCCAAAACCAGTTAACATCACTAACATCAAGGATTCATCACTTTCGACTTTTGACAGTTTCAAAACTAATGGAGTGTTTTATAGCAACAAAATTGATAAATGTCTAGCTGGAGCTATGGAAAAAAACGATGTCTTGGTTTTTTCACCTTTTGAAAGGACTATACGATATAAAGATGAAAATGGGGAAAACTGTGTGAGACTCTACCCTTCTGACTATATATATTGCGGTTTTTTCATCCCTCGAAACGCTTCTTGGATCTGTAAGAGTAAAGATTCTACAGATACTAAGGAATCAATTCCAGCTAACATCACTACCATCAATGATATCGAAGTTCCAGCTAACATCACTACCATCAATGATATCGAAGGTGTAAATGAGGAATCAAATCCAGCTAACATCACGATCATCAATAAAATCAAAGGTGTGAATTCAACATTTTCGAGTTTCGACAGTTTCAATGTCAGCGAAGTTTTTTATGTTGATGAAATCGATGAATGTATAGATGGAGTTATGGAAAAAAATGATGTCTTATTTTTTTCACCTTTTGAAAGGAGTATTCGATATAAAGAGGAAAATGGAACAAAGTGTGTGAGACTCTATCCTTCCAACTATTTACATTGCGGTTTTATTATCCCTCAAAACGCTTCGTGGATCTGCAAAAGCAAAACTTTTACAGATACCCTGAGCTGTAATATCCCAAAAAATTACACTCTGAATCAGGAGGAATGTGTATTTGGGGTTAAAAATAATACGGAAGGACTTACTCAAAATACAAAACTATTTTTGGAATGGAGAATTATGTGTATTTGAATACAACACCTCACGTTTGATCTGTCCACTAACAGAAGAGTTTGAGACAACGAACTTTGCATGCGTGGAATGCAATCATTTGACCATCGAGAAGCCGAAAATAGCTACTATCATCACTAACATAAATGGTATTGAAGGTGTAAATTTGTCATTTTCGAGTTTTGAAAGTTTGAATTCTATTCAAAACAAGATTATCATCAGTATTACATGTCAAGGAGATAACAAAGACAAATGTGATCCCAAAGGTATATATATAGAACTTTAGTTGGAACATATTAACCAAAGCCCACCGAAATGGAAGACAGTTAACTCTAGACGATGAAAGCATAAACTAGGTTAAAAGTCTCTCTCTATGAATAAAAATGAAATATCAAATCTATCTTCTATTATTCCCAATCCTAAGCAGTCATTGTCTTGCAACAGAGATTCATCCATTCACTTTATCTCATAGAGAGTCCGGATGTTTTCGGGGAGCTCTTAATATTGAAGCGATTGTTTCAGTAACTCATATTTTAAGAAGAAACTTAAAATATCGTATGCAAACACTCATATGTTTCATAGAACCTACCTACCGACGTAGAAGCTGTGACACTTATGATATGTGGCCTCAACACTACTTTGTTTGCAAAACCGATGAAGCTTTAAATTACATCCGTTTATACAATGAGGGATTACTACCTGCGATTCGAAGAACAACTTCAACAATCACCACAACTCCGCAGACATCAACAACAACAACTTCAACAATCACCACAACTCTGCAGACATCGACAACAAAAACTACAAGCAAGCCAGTTGTTCCAGCTTCATCACCATCAATTCCATCTCTTCCACAAGCTCTGGGTTTAGTCGATTTAATTTTGGAACACCCAAGTCCTACAAACTCTACTATACATAATTATGAAGAAATCGAAACTACTACTGATTGTGTGTGTGATAGATACATCATATGCAAAAACAATTCAGTAGGAATAACAAATTCAACACCATCGTTTTATAGAGTTTTTATTTATAATGATTTGGAGGATTTTTCAAAACTTTCTCTGTCTATATCGGAAGATAGTAAACTTAAACTTGAAGAAAATCTTCTCATCGTCATTGAACCTGAATGTGATGATATTTCTTGTAAAGTCATCAAATACTTTAAAAATTAAAAAAATTTTTATACACTTTAGCACTATATATTCAACCTATTACACTTTATTATGATACCAATTTTATTACATTCTCCAGTAAGCAAAATAATGTAATACTTATTATGTAATAATAAAACTATAACAATAACTATAGCGTTGTAGATGGTTATATCATATACAAAAACAATTCAGTGTCAATTACAACTCCATCAAAAATGTTATTATCCATATATACATGAATGTATAGAAAACTAAAAAGTCTCTCTCCTCTCTCTCCTCCCTCTCTCCTCTCTCTTCTCTCCTCTCTCATCTCTCCTCTCCCCTCTCCCCTCTCTCCTCTCTCTCTCTTAGAACTATGTATAAAATTATCAAAACTTAAATGCCATACATTCAAAATCTATATGCCATATAAGTTCAAACTAAGTAAAAAAATAATCAAAACTCAAATGCCACTTAAATGCCACTCAAATGCCACTCAAATGCCCCTCAAATGAAATACAATATTAACTCGGCGAATTCATCCAACGCCGTAACCCATTGCATCACCCCAGATTTTAACCCCACAAAAAAACACTTGGTAGGGAGATCTGCTCATATATTACTACTTATAGTATAGTAAATTCTACCATTATTTCAAAGTTAAGTACACCAGAAGATATTTGAGAATTAATTTGTAGATATCTGCAAGCATGAGGATGAAGCTGACATCACAAAACTCTCGTCCACTTGCGTTGAATTAAAACTTGAATAAGTGCATTATTCCAAGCATTCCTTCTAATTTTTTTCAAGTAGTCATTTATATCTACACGATCGATCATACGAAGAACGGTTTCAAAATTTTTGTCTATTGTCTGTGTTAACAATTTTTCTGGCATTATCCTGATTTTCCATACTTTTATCGTATTGATTTGGTGATACTTTTTTCGCTGCCATATTCATCATCTCTTGCGCAGCGCAGAATACTATAGCTTGTAAGGATACTAGATACACTGCTCTATTTTGAACAATTGAATTGTTGTGTGTATATTGATGATAAATCTCAGGCAGAAAGTCTGTTATGAATAATGTCTTTGACTCCGCTGACATGTTGATTTAAAATAAAAAAGAAAATATTTTAATTTTAAAATTCAAAAGAAAACATATTAGTAAAGGATAACAAACATTAAAGTAAAATAATATAAGGAGATGTTAAAAATTGAAGTAAAACAATGATAATAATTAATAGAGCTTCTAACTAGTGTAAACAATTATTTATTAATTTTTACCTCGTTTCCACGAGTCCTCCTAGTAGTTGAGTAATAGATGCTGTAATAGATGACGTTGTTCCTTCAGTTTTTGCTGCTGGAGTGAATGGTTTTTGTCTGAAAACAGTACTTATTAAATAGTCAAAGCTGCACTGATTAACCCTACGACAACAAATGAAAATGCTCACGCGAAAATCTGTTTATAATACATAAGGATTTTTGCGCGAAGAAAAAATTTTTTCGCGCAAAATCCAGCATATATATTATAAAAAGATTTTAGCGCAAAGAAAGCTGTTTTTCGCGTGAAGAATGTTGTTTTCCAGAAAAAGAATGACGTTTTTTCCGACAAAGAATGTTGTTTTTTTTGCGCGAAAATGTTGTTTTTCTCGCGCAAAAGCCTCTTTATAATGTATAAGGGTTTTCGCGCAAAGAAAAATTTTTTTCCCAAGAAAATTCTTATATATATATATTATAAACGGGTTTTCACGCGAAGAATGTTTTTTTTTGCGCGAAGAACGTTGTTCTTCCAGACAAAGTATAAAGTTTCTTCAGACGAAGAGTGTTGTTTTCTTCGCGCAACATTGTTGTTTTTGTTTTTGAGCGAGATTCTTCATATATAACATAAAGGGATTTTCATGCAAACAATGTTGTTTTTTGCGCGAAGAATATTGATTTTTTAGACAAAGATTGTTGTCTTCTTCGCGTGAAAATGTTGTTTTTATTGCGCGAAAAACTCTTTATAATATACTAGGGTTTTGCGCAAAAAAAAATCGTTTTCGCGTGAAAATCTTCATATATAACATAAAGAGATTTTCGAGTAAAGCTTGTGGTTTTTTTTGCGCAAAGAATGTTGTCTTTTCTGACAAGCAATGACTTTTTTTCAGACAAAGAATGTTGTTTTTTTGCACGAAAACCTCTTTATAATATAAGGGTTTTTGCTCGAAGAGAAACAATTGTTTTTGCGCGAAAATCTTCATATATACCATAAATGATTTTTCGCGGGAAGAATGTCATTTTTTCGTGCGTAATATGTTGTGTTTTTCCAGACGAAAATTTGGTTTTCTTCACACGAAAATTTGTTTTTGTTGCGCGAAAACCCTTTTAATAATATATAAGGATTTTTGCGCGAAGAATTTTTTTCTCAGCGAGAGTCCTCATATATATTACAAAGGGGTTTTTGCGCAAACAACAAAACTTGTTCAATTTCTTACATATATTACAAAGTGCTTTCGCGCAAGACTTTTCATTGGTTTCAGTACAGGTCAATCAGTGCAACTTTAGCCATTTAAGAGCCACTGTTTTTACACAAAAAGCATCCACTTCAACAACAATGACTGAAGGAACAACGTCTGCTACAGCATCTACTACAACTACTAGGAAGACTCTCTGCATTAAGGTAAGAAATAATAAATGATTATTTACAGCACTCAACTAGCTGCGCTGTTGAGTAACTATCTTTGAGTTAATTATGATTCAATGGTAATAAATACTTCATATTTTTATTTTATCTTATTCTTTTTAGAATGAATAATCCAGACCCTGAAAGTCAATTGATGATTGAAGAGCCAGAGACCCAGGAAGTTCTTTCTCCACCATCATCTCCCGACTGTGCAACCCCACCAAACAGAACTCTACGTTCTTAAGCAATAAAACGTCGTGCTGTTGAATTGAAAGAACTAAGTCAAGATGATGAGACTATGGTTGATGATGACGAAGACTCAAACTGCAAAAAATGAGCTGTGATGGATGTTGAAGACGAGACAATTCTTCGATGCACCAAGATTCCCTTTCAGATGTCCGAATCAACAACATGAGCGAACTCACCCACAAAAGTGCCTCTCTGCTAAATGCTATGGATCCGCATAAACGAAACGTTATTGAAACAGCAGTAGCAATTCGAGATCTACCGCTACCAACAGTTATGCAAGTGCTCACCGTTGAATTCTGTGGTGAAGCGATGTGCACCATAATCTACAACTATAAAAAGGATAAGAAGATAGTTCCAGTGAAGAGTGTTGTTTCAAATGATACAGGATTTCTCATTCATAAAGCTAAGCAATCATGTCCAGTGATTTTGATCTACATGGAAGAGGGAAAGTCTGAAAAAGCAATTTTCCACACTGCTGGTGGATATGGTACCTGTTTAAAGTCAAAGGATGTGTTAATGAGCAATAGTATGAGACAAATCAAGGCTTATTTTAACTTCGCTCACCTCTACAATGTTCCACCAGATAGTGTTATAAGTTTTGAAAACCCGGGAATGATAAAAAAAATCTGACAGCCAACGACACTCTTGTGGCATCATACAGATGCTTGGTAAATGGAAAATTGTTAATTGAAGATATCTACATCCCTCCTCAAATAGCTTAAGAGGTTGTATCGGAAAAATACGGAGTTATTCTATTCAAAAGAATGAATCAAACTGTGGGCAACACAATTTCCTACAACATCGTCCTACTCACACCTCTTCAAGCCTTCGTTCAAGTCTCCAGTCTGTTAGCTTCTACGAAACATCATAACTTTCTCACCTACTTTGACGATATCGAAGAACAGCAATGTCTCAGACAACAGTTCAACAGCCTGATTACCAGCACAAGGGACTAGACTCACTATCAATGTTGGTAAGTTTTATTCGTTTTACCAATCGGTCAAAAGTAATTTTTAAGCTAAGCCCCACGACAATGTGCAATAGCCTCATTCATTAGTTACTATTTCTTTTAGATCTAACTAAAGAATGCTTTCTGAGACAGGGAGATAGAGAGATAGGGAAACTCTTACTTGCGCCTTGTAAGAAATGAACTCAACACGAAATTTGAACATTACACATTAGTTTCATAGGTGTCATAGTAATCAATACAAATACTGCATTAATTTGTATTTTATAACAATTTTATTTGTTATATCAAATAAAATTTCATTATAATAATTTACTACAGCAATTTACTTAGCATACTGGTTCCTTGAACGTGTACTCCATCTAATCCTTCTAGCGTATTGTCTCGTGTAAACTCGTAGTTAGGTAAAGTCTGTAGGATAAACCTTCGTAACGAGTGATCTCTCATCTCATTGTCTCCTATGTTTCGCAAGCTTCTCATAATTTCATCCATACTCCATTTCTGCTTCTCAGTAAACAAAGGTATACGCAGTAATCATTGCATACAGTCGACAAAAAGTTTGCACTCGCGTCTCCTTACTCCATATCGAAACATTTCCTCTCTGTATCTTCAGCAACTCACTTAAATTTGGGTAAAAACTTACGAGTCGTCCTAATGAGTCAAAAAAATCCTTGCCCAAATCATCAGCGTACACAGCTAACCAATACTCTCCGGGTTGATGGAAATAATGGGTGTTGAATACGAAGCATCCTGTTGGGAAATTACAAATTTGGGACCAAAACTGTTCTCTAGGCCCAATGTGAACACCCACAGTGCGACATATACCATCCAAAGATAATACCAAACCAATCTGCATGGTGTTCATCTCTTGCTTGTTGTTTAAAGCACTACGTCACCGGCGACAGCTAATTGAAGAATGCTATCCATCTCCAATATACCGTCCTTTACAAAGTAGGCGACCAGGTACAATCCTTCAGTTGTGTTGGTACTAAACTGAATCTCCACACTCGTCATGACATTTTTCATCGAGTGAAATCCTTCTTTGAGAAAACCCCCGGTCAAGTCGAATTCGTAAATCGTGGTGCCGTCTAGATATTGTTCTCTCATAACACCTATACTTTCACCATCGAGCAAAGATCCACTAATTTGTAAAAATTGATGATATTTCCGTCCAAAAATTTCTTTGGTATAGTTTCGTTCATATCTCCTTCCAACCGGGCAATCGCCAACTCTCAATACATTGCTCTTGACATTAGCATGCTGCATCTTGAATGAATGTTTGGCAAAATATCCGTTCAGAGCACTGTGATCGACCAATCCTAGATAGATCTGCTTAGGTTTCTGTTTGTTCTCTTCCAATGTCATATCAATCTGTTCCACGCAGCTGCGAATCCCGTACAACTTCAAATGTTTTCGCTCAATCGGATAAATGTAGTTGTGTCCTTCCAATGCCAAACTGAGTTTAGAGTTTTGTATCGTAGGATTTACCTTGAATTTGCAAACATTTAGTTCAAAGTTGTAGATTCTGATCTTTGCCCCTTCAGCTGGGTTCTCTTTGGCGGCAAACAAAGACAGTTTGGTAGAAGCCCGTTTAAACTCCAGTTGCATAGTCGGATCAGGAACTATAAGCTTTCTCTGGTGGAAGAGCGCGAGGTGGGGTTTACTGGAAACTCCAACATCTTCCCTCCTTTGATTAACGCCCTTCTCTTCTTTTTGTCAGCAGTGGAGTGTTTATCAGCATCTTCACTTCACCTTTATCCGATTGTGAAGCCTTGTAGTTTTCTCGATCAAATATCTTTCTCAACCCTCTGGTTACAATATGTCCTGCTTTGGAGATGAGTGGAACAGCCCAACTTTTTCTGGATAGAGAATAGACAGCTGTCAGTAAAAATGCTGTGTCATCAGTTTCTTCTTTTCGAGAATGCACATTCGTCAAATCTACTTGAAGCCGCTCTCCAATTCCAACTACAATTGTGGGGCGGCGCTGATACTTAGTCGTAACTTTTTTGTGTAGCGTGTAGGCATCCTCTCCGCTCAACCATTCGCAAATTCTTTTTTCTCTCTCTCGTTTTCTATGAGTTTGCAACAAAGTTTTAGCTCGCAGAGATGTGTGCAACGCAGCATTGTAATACAACTCTTTTAACGCATCGACGTCCATTCCCCAGTTCCTGGAACGACCAAAGATCCCACCTCACGTGAGTAGTAATATATGAGCAGATCTCCCTACCAAGTGTTTTTTTGTGGATCAGACCTTGGAGTTGAGGCAATGGGTTATGGCGTTGAATGAATTCGCCGAGTTTAAATTGTATTTCATTTGAGGGGCATTTGAGTGGCATTTGAGTGGCATTTAAGTGGCATTTGAGTTTTGATTATTTTTTTACTTAATTTGAACTCATATGGCAGCTAGATTTTGAATGTATGGCATTTAAGTTTTAATAATTTTTTTACATAGTTCGAACTCATATGGCATCTTGAGAGAGAGGAGAGAGAAGAGAGAGAGAGAGGAGAGAGAGAGGAGAGAGGAGTTTTATCTACATTGAATAAATATATTGATCAAAAATGAAACATTATATGATTATATACATTGATTACACAATAAGTAGGGAAAATCTTCCTATATAATATAGCTAGAGTCAGTAAATACTAAGTAATACAAAGCACTACAACTTGTAATGACAATCAATGCATACATACATATGGTATCTTGAGAGAAAGAAAGAGAGAGAGGAGAGAGGGAGAGAGAGGAGAGAGGGAGAGAGAGAGGAGAGAGAGATTTTTTAGTTTTCTATACATTCATATATATATGGTTACTTATGTACATATTTATGGATATATTTATGTCTACATAGAGAGAGAGGAGATATATCTACATTGAATAAATATATTGATCAAAAATAAAACATTATATGATTATATACCTGATTACAAAATAAGTAGGGAAAATCTTCCTATATAATATAGCTAGAGTCAGTAAATACTAAGTAATACAAAGCACCACAACTCGTAATGACAATCAATGCATACATACATACATATGGTATCTTGCGAGAAAGAAAGAGAGAGAGGAGAGAGAGAGGAGAGAGATTTTTTTAGTTTTCTATACATTCATGTATATATGGTTAATTATGTACATATTTATGGGTATATTTATATCTACATAGAGAGTAGATTGAATAATATACATTTATGACATAATAACTATATTAAATGCTATAAAATATTGTACAGGAATTTATGATGGAGTGGTAGCTGTCACCTGTACAGCGGCCCACAGTAATAAGTAAGTACGACAGTGCAGTGTACGCCCGTCAACTCGCCACAACCTATTCCCGAGGAATAGTTGTACCAGGCGACCTAGCTGTTCGAATAACCGTTCCAGTATCACTTGCCCGTAGGTCAAGTGCAGTGTGAGTCGAATCGACTGACCACTTTCTACTGACTATTATCCTAGTTGCTAGTCGACTGGATTCAGTGCAATTTCTCTTGTCCAACTCTATCGTGCAAGTGTAAGTGTGTGAACTGAATAAGTTCCTCTGCCAGCGCAATCAGTGCAAGTGCTTACTTGTGTATTTTCTATCAAGCTACCTGTGCTTTAGCATAAGTGCGCTTATGCTAGAGAAATAACAAGCAAGTGAGAGTGTAGGCATTAACTCTGAGTTTATTTGGACAAGACACTGGTATTTATGCTAAAAAAGTTACATAATCAAGATTGGCAGATAGACAACAAAAGCAGGCCATGCCTGTACACGAGATTGGCTGATTGAGCACCAATAGAACCTTTAGTAAATAGAAAACAGGTGTGGCTTGGCAGCACGGTTGGCTGCCCAAGCACATGTATGAAAATAATGAAATTGTGCAAATAATAAAATATATAAAAATTAGTGCAAGTACATAGAACAGTGAATAAATGTGAATAGACAGTTCGGCAAGGTAAGAGTATACAAATATAAGGGTATATAGTTCGGCAGGTTAAATAATGTCAAGGTGGTTGACCTGCTGTGGGGACGCTGGCGCATTTCCTCCACAATATGTTGGAAAATCACCAAATTAGCCCTCTAGATGGTTAAAATTTACAGTATTTGGGAAATAACTGCAAGAGAGGAGAGAGGAGTATTTGGTAGAGGAGAGAGGAGAGAGAGGGGACGCTGGCGCATTTCCTCCACACACGCCGCCCCATTGGCGCTCGTAGGGCCAATAATTAATACCTCGGAGAAATGCTCCAGTTTGTCTCTTAGGATAAGTTCCTTTCCTTCTGGATGGCTATCTTGAGCTCTTCTACCCGCTGCAGCTGTTTGAAAGCTTCTCTGGTCGCTACATATAATTCCGTCTCATATCGCTTAACTCGCCGGTAGCGATCCTCCCTTCTTTCCTCCTCCAGCTGTCGTTCCCAGCTATTCCTCTCCTGTCGATAGGGCATGCTCCTGTCTCTCCCCCTACTCGACTCTCTTTCTCTCCCTCTCTCTTTTCGTTCTCCTTCCGTGGTGAGATGTTCTAGCTTTATCGCTTTCTGCGATGTGGTGGGTGCTTTTTCCCCTAGCCGTCTCTTAATAGGCTTAACTTCCGTCGGACTGTTTGAGCGTTCCTTGATGGGTGCAGGTATACCAAATAGAGGTGGTTGTAGCCAGTTGACAACGCTGCAAAAGTCCTTGTAGGATGCACTATCGACCTCATATAGTGGTTGGTTAGGTCCGCCATGTTCACTTGTTCCACCTTGTTGTCTGAGATGCTTGAGCAGCGTGTCTCTAGAGGCGCTCTTATAGCCACACTTACAAAAAAGAAGACAAAATGTTGTCTTACGTGGTACTGCATGCGTTTCTTACTCAGCTGTATGCCACATCTGTCACACTTCCACTTCTCTCCATCGGTGGTCGGTTGTCCTGTCGACTTTATCATCTCGATAGTGTGTGTGGATAGCCATGTCTCCTTCGGCTGATAATCGTGCATAGGAGCTGGTGGTGTCGGTGGTTGTGGCGTTTGACCTCTACATCTGGCTGCTCCCTCTTTTGTTCTTACTCTCCCCACTCAAATGGGAGAATGTTCCATCTCTTTATGAGCAATTATTCTCGATCTTCGTTTAGTCTTTGCTGGTTCGGTGATTGCTGCCACTACTACTGGATCCTCTTCAGTCGACAATACTCCATTGGATCCTTCTGCCATTTCTGCTGTTGTTGTTGTTGTTTCGTTGTTGTTGTCCCTCTCTGGTGGTTTGCTGACTGTGCAAACAAACTCTGCAGCGGTGTACTTTGTATCACCGCCGTTTTCACTTTTCTTTTGTTTGTGGCACCACGTGGTATCACGTGTCATCTCCAGGCTCCTCCTTTTGTCGACCGTCGTTGAGTGAATTAATTTGGATGCCGTTTTCGTGGGAGTTACTTCCCCTTCCCCTTGATTTTCCCGTTGGGGATTCCATAGCGCAATTGTCTCCTCCTGCCTCTCGATTTGTCTCACTGTTGTGTCGGTAGGAGTTATCTTCTCCGCACCTATTTCGGTAGTTATCTGCTCTTTAGATATTTTTGGTGGCACTCCTTGCCAGCTACCTCTACCGAAATTATTAAATGTTGGTTTCTGCTCATTTAGGCCCAGGTTCCAGCGGGTTTCGGCGGCGTTGGCCCAGGGTATATATCTCATGTTCTCTACTCGCCCTCGTGGCTCAGGTGGTGGCCCGTTTACCTGCATTTCTCGTCCAGCAGTTCCTTCTTGATTCC
This sequence comes from Cryptosula pallasiana, assembly GCA_945261195.1. NCBI lineage: Eukaryota > Metazoa > Bryozoa > Gymnolaemata > Cheilostomatida > Cryptosulidae > Cryptosula > Cryptosula pallasiana. The sequence continues at coordinate 20,522,835 of OX183136.1, forward strand.
TAGCTTGATAGCATTGGTAGTCGGTGAAACGCACTGGCGGTTTCCTGACTCTCGTGGGCCTTCCCCCTGCTTCATTTCTTTCGACGTTGGTACTGAGTGGTGGCCATTCGGTGTCCACTGGGGCGGGTACTTCTGTCACTGGGGGTTCTATTGTTGCTGGTGGCTGCTGGGTCACTGCTTCAGGGGGTTTCAGTTCTACTAGTAGTGGTGTTGGTGCCATTTCTTCGGTGGGTGCTTCAGGCGTCGGGGGTTCTCGTGGTTCCCTTTCTCTAGGTACTTCGGGTGGTGGGTGTGCATGTTCTACTGGTGGGTGGGGCGTCCTCGCCCGATAGGCTCCGCGCATGTTGGGCCGAACGGCCTGCTCACGGCCTGCTCACGGCTAGGGGGCGCTCTCCCCACCGTCTCTCTGCACGTTCGGTATGCCTTCAATCTACGGACATTTTGAGTGAAGCCCTGTCCATTCCTCTCGAGCCGGTATGTATGGTTAGGATAGGTCTCGGCGACAGTGTAGGGTCCTATGTAGCTGGGTTGTAGCTTGGGGTTACTTCCTTTTGTCCGCCGCTTATTCTCCATTACAACCAGTTCGTCCTTACTAAACCGGGGGGGTTCTCCGGTCTCTTCTTGCCGGAGCCTAGCCTGCTGATTTCGCACATAGTCGTGTGCGATGGCGAGGTCCTCTTGTACACGCAGCGTATGCTCTGTGACACTGTAGGGGTTCAGGGAGGGGGGTGATCCGGTCAACTGATCGGGCAGCCGCACCTCGCGCCCTAGCATCATCAGATTTGGCGTCTCACCAGTGGTGGAATTAGGAGTGGCCCTGCAGGCCCGCATAATTTGCGGCAGCAAGCCGTCCCACTCGTCCTGGCCCTTGCTCAATATAAATGTCCGCAGCGCATCTCCCAGTGTCCGATTTTGCCTCTCCACCATACCATTCCCTTGGGGGTGGTACGGTGTAGTATGCGTCTTGCGTATGCCCCACAGAGTGCAGAGTTCTTCCAGTAGAGTGGACTCAAACTGAGCCCCTTGGTCCGAGTGGAGTTGCTCGGGAAGACCCCAATAACTGAACACCCTCTCGTCCAGCGCTATTGCCACAGTGGGGGCGGTAGCGTCTGGTAGCGCTATCGCGTCTTGCCAGCGGGTAAAGTGGTCTGTGAGCACCAAGATGCACTTATTCTTCCGTTTGGTGATGGGTAGCGGTCCTACTAAATCTACAGCCAGTTTTTGGAACGGTCGCCCGGCAAAGAGCCGTTGGCCGTCGGGGGCGGTGGGCCGATTACTGCGTTTTGCCACCTGGCACACTTCACAGCTTTTGACGAGTCTGCGTGTTAGCCCCGACAGGCCTGGCCAGTACCAATCTAACTGTAGCCGGTGACGTGTCCGGTTAATCCCTGCGTGCGCTAGTAGGTGCGTGTCCCACACGACCTTGTGGCGCCATGCTGGCGATCACACCGCGCAGGTTCGGGTCCATCCCTGGTGCTCTGAGGTGATGACCAGTGTACCATCTGGTCGGAGGCTCATGGCTTCGATCCTATCGTGTAGGATACGGAGCTCTGTCTCTCCTTCTTCCAACTCCCTATGCAAGAGTTGCCTTCCCGCCTTTACAGCAGCATACACCTTCGCTATGGGGTGTTGTCCTTCCTGCTGTGCTTGTGCTAGCTCTTGCACACTCCTTGCCGGGTCAACGATGGTCATGTTCACCTGTCCCTTTTGCTCTGTAGGTCCCCCTGGGGGGTACTCGGCACGGGTGGGTCCCCAGTTTATCCATTCCCTTTGCTCCGCTAGCCTCTCCCTGCTACGCTCGGCATGGGTGGGTCCCCCATCTGTCCGTTCCCTTCGCTCTGCTAGCTGTCTTGGGCTGAGCTCGGCATGGGTGGGTCCCCCATCTGTTCGTTCCCTTTGCTCCGCCAGCCCTCTTTGGCTAAGCTCTGCATGGGTGGGTCCCCCATCTGTCGGTTCCCTTCGCTCCGCCAGCCCCCCTTGGCTCAGCTCGGCATGGGTGGGTCCCCCATCTCTCTGTTCAATTGCCCGGCACTGTTTGCAGTCAAGGCAAAGGTCTTGTCGGCTGAGGCCATCAGCGTTCCCGTGTTGTGTTCCCGCCCTATGTTCGAGTTTAAACTTAAACTCGGCAAGGGTCTCGAGCCAGCGAGCGATTTGGTTCGACGGCTCCTTCCTTCTACACAACCACCGGAGGGAAGCGTGATCCGTCCATAGTTTGAACTCTCTACCATACAAATATGGCCGGAAGTGTTTGGCAGCTTTGATCACGGCCAACAGCTCTCTCCTCGTCACACAGTAGTTCCTTCCGGCGGGGGACAGCGTCTTGCTATAGTACGCGATCACCCTTTCGCGTCCTTCCTGTATTTGAGACAGTACTCCACCCACTCCGACGGCACTGGCGTCGGTGTCCAGAATGTATGGCAGTGTAGGGTCGAGGTATCCCAATATGGGGGCTTGGCTGAGTCCCTGCTTCAGTCGTTCGAACGCTAGCTGTTCGTCTGTGCCCCATTTCCAGGGTATGTCTTTTCCGGTGAGGACCGTAAGTGGCTTAGCTGTTGTGGCATAATCGGGCAGGTATTGCCTGTAGTAGCCAGCTGTCCCTAGAAATGCCTGTAGTGTCTTCACGTCCTGGGGTGCTTGCCACTTTCTTACTGCCTCGACCTTGTCGGGGTCGGTGGCCACGCCTTGTGCGCTGACAATGTGGCCCAGGTACCGTACTCGTGGGCTCAGCAGCTCGCATTTAGACGGTTTAACCTTCAAGTGTGCGCCTTGGAGGCGTTGTAAGACTTCTCCTAGTCTCTGCAGGTGAGACGTGAAGTCAGGGGCAATGACGATAACGTCATCAAGATATAGGAGCAATGTCTTCCAGTGAAGAACTTTGAGCACGCGTTCCATGAGCCGCTGGAATGTGGCCGGGGCGGAGGTGAGGCCGAATGGCAACACCTTCCATCGCCACAGGCCACTGCGTGTGATGAATGCCGATTTGTCCTGGGCGTCCTCGTCTAGGGGTACTTGCCAGTATCCGCTGGTCAAATCCAAGGTACTGAAGTACTTGCTGCCTGCTAGCGCATCCAATGAATCATCAATCCGAGGGATAGGGTAGGCATCTTGCTGTGTGACGTCGTTCAGTTTACGATAGTTGACACAGAATCGCCAGGAGTCATCTTTCTTCCGCACTAGTACAACGGGTGAGCTCCATGCCCCGTCTGCGGGTTCGATGAGGTCCTTGGCTAGTAACTCCTTTACCTGCCTCTCTGCCTCTGCTTCCTTCTCGGCTCCCAATCGATGTGGAGGCAAACGTATGGGTCTTGTGCCAGGTGCCACTGGTATGGAGTGTTCGGCTAGCGGGGTGCGGCCGATATCTCCGTCGTGCTGACTGAACACATCTTGGTATTGAATGAGGAGGTCCTTGAGTTGATACTTTTCCCGGGTGTTCTGGCAACCCTTTCTGGCTTGGGCAAATAACTGTCCCAGGTGGGGGGGCAGTTCTCCGTCTTGCAGTCGGGTTCCTGGCTGGGGACCCTGTAGGGGACGCACCGCGCTGGGTTCGACCCCTGTAAAGGTTCCGATTACCTCTCCAGCCGGAACTCTGATGCTGTCTTGCGAGGGGTTCAAACAGCGAACCAACACTCGTCCTCGCTCGTCCGGGGCGTTGATACTGGTGGCCAACAGTAAACCTCCTTCTCTACTCTCTATCACTCCTTGGGCACAGGGGGTCCGACTAGCCAGGTGGCAGGGCACCGTTGCTTCCGCCTGGGGCGGTATGTGGGTGTCTCTCTGTACTTGTACTTTGGATATCAAGTCTCTCCCATGTCTGTCTGTACATGTCAGTTCCTTCCCTTGCACACAGAGGGTGGGTTTCTCAAACCCCATCTGACAATTCTGCTTTGATAGGAACGGCATGCCCAAGATCACGTCCTCATTGATCTGGCTTACGACAAATGTCTCCTCATATTTGACGTGTCTTATTTTTCCAGTCAGTGTGATTAATCCGTAAAAGGGCAGCCTGGTACCATCTGCCATCAGTCCATGGGAGTCGTAATCCTGGAGGTGGAGTTGTTGCTGGGGGGAGAGTAGATCGAACACTCTTTTTGACAATAGGTTGGTGTTACAACCTGTATCGATCAAGTAGGTGACTGCCCTTCCTTCCACCCGACCTGGCAAGTAGTAACTCGACTTATAGGGTCTTTCTACCTGGTTGAGGTGGATGGTGAGGGGCTTTCGGGTGGTCTTCACGGGTGAGGGCTGGCTTCTCTTTCTACTTTCTTTCTTTATTTGAGGGGGTGGCTCTGGGTGGCTTGGCGTAATCGCCTCTTCCTCCTCCTCTTCGTCCTCTGACACTTCATTGGTTAGGGGGCTGAACCGGTTGCTCAGCGAGAGTGGCACTGGTCCTCTAGGGAGGGGTCGGGCTTGTTCTTGGCGGGGTTGACGAATGGTAGGGGCCCTGTCGCAGTCAGTAGGAGTCTTTACTGCTGCGGGCCGTATTCGTTTCCCTGTCGTGAGTGCCATGGCGCAGTCTTACACTGACTCCTCACGTGTCCTGTACGCTGACAACCCCAGCAGCGCCTTGGGGGGGGGTTTGTCGGTGCCTTCCTTGAGGCTGGCCACCTCCTTGCTTAAATGCTCGATCGTCTTGAGGAGCTTTGCCAGTGGATCCTCTATCTCTTGGCACTTCAGTGGATTCTCTGTGGAAGGGGGTGCGTCACCTGGCTCTTCCTCCTGCACAGTGCGCACGTTTGATTGCAGTGGAGCTTGATGTTGTACCTGCAGGAACTCGTTCCCGGCTTGTACGGCCTCTTTTAAGTTTGCTGGCCTGATGGCCAACAGATGCCGCTGGAGGTAAACGTGTCCCAGTGTGTTCTGGAATGTTTGTAGTGTAAGGTCGACCCTGTTCCTGAGTGGGAGGTCTCCATAGGCCGCTTTCACTAGTCGTTCAATCTGGAGCGCATGCTCCCTCAATGTCTCTCTGTGTGCCTTCCTATACGTTGTTAGTTTAGTCTGTGCTTCTGTGCGGGTCAGGCCGAAGCTTGCCCTCAATGCTTGGATAATGGCCGTGGTGTCGACCCCTCTCCCACATTGCTCCGCCTTTCCGGTCAGAGCTTGTCGCAGATGTATAGTTGCTTCTTCTGGCAGCCAGTGGTTAGCTCTGGCTGCCTCCTCGAATCGTTGGATAAAATATCCAACGTCTCCTTCTCCTGTGAACTGAGGGACTCTGAATTTGTCCTTTCCACTATTGGTCGACATCCTATCTAGGATGTCTGCCAGGGTGCCCATTATAGCCAATGGAGAACCATCTCTGTCCGAGCTGAGTGCTCGGCGCCTGGTCGCCATCCCCGCGCTTGCTGCCTCCTGTTCGTACTCACTGTTCCTGTGGGTCGTTTGTGTGGGTTCTTCTCAATCCCACCGCTGCCACCAATGTACAGGAATTTATGATGGAGTGGTAGCTGTCACCTGTACAGCGGCCCACAGTAATAAGTAAGTACGACAGTGCAGTGTACGCCCGTCAACTCGCCACAACCTATTCCCGAGGAATAGTTGTACCAGGTCGACCTAGCTGTTCGAATAACCGTTCCAGTATCACTTGCCCGTAGGTCAAGTGCAGTGTGAGTCGAATCGACTGACCACTTTCTACTGACTATTATCCTAGTGGCTAGTCGACTGGATTCAGTGCAATTTCTCTTGTCCAACTCTATCGTGCAAGTGCAAGTGTGTGAACTGAATAAGTTCCTCTGCCAGCGCAATCAGTGCAAGTGCTTACTTGTGTATTTTCTATCAAGCTACCTGTGCTTTAGCATAAGTGCGCTTATGCTAGAGAAATAACAAGCAAGTGAGAGTGTAGGCATTAACTCTGAGTTTATTTGGAAAAGACACTGGTATTTATGCTAAAAAAGTTACATAATCAAGATTGGCAGATAGACAACAAAAGCAGGCCATGCCTGTACACGAGATTGGCTGATTGAGCACCAATAGAACCTTTAGTAAATAGAATACAGGTGTGGCTTGGCAGCACGGTTAGCTGCCCAAGCACATGTATGAAAATAATGAAATTGTGCAAATAATAAAATATATAAAAATTAGTGCAAGTACATAGAACAGTGAATAAATGTGAATAGACAGTTCGGCAAGGTAAGAGTATACAAATATAAGGGTATATAGTTCGGCAGGTTAAATAATGTCAAGGTGGTTGACCTGCTGTGGGGACGCTGGCGCATTTCCTCCACAATATGTTGGAAAATCACCAAATTAGCCCTCTAGATGGTTAAAATTTACAGTATTTGGGAAATAACTGCAAGAGAGGAGAGAGGAGTATTTGGTAAAGGAGAGAGGGGAGAGAGGAGGCTTGAGCGTAAATAATTCTTTTAGTTATTTACATAATAAGTATATTGAATACTATAAAATATCTTGGAAAATCGTCAAATTAGACCTCTAGATGGTTAAAATTTACAGTATTTGGGAAATAACTACAATAGAAAACATTATGAATGTATGGCATTTAAGTATTGATAGTTTTTTACATAATTCGAACTCGTATGGTATCTTGAGAGAAAGGAGAGAGGAAAAGAGGAGAGAGGAGGGGAAATAATTGCACTCAAATGAAAAAAAATAGATGAAGCTAGATATTCATCTATTTGTATATATCTTAATTTTATTTGAGTTGAAATATTATTTACAATGGTTAGAATTTATTAAAATTACTGCTCAATCCTTTATCCAACACCTACAATAATTCTTAGTAATAGTAGTGTAATGAGACTGAGTAATAATCTACACACACCTTGTTCACTCTGTATGCTGTAGCACATGTTTTTCCTTTAGTTATCTGCAGTTACTTCAATTGGATCTTATCCAGATGTTTTATAGTCTTTGCTGCTACTGCGTTTTGTCTCAAACAAGAGTCCAAAGTAGGCATTGTGTCTACAAAATACAAAAAAATTGATTGTTACAATTGATTCATATATTTTCATTGACTTTATCTACATATACATAAAGTAGCGAAGGAACAGTTTGTGTGAGTATGAAACTATCTAGTAGAGATAAATTTATATCTAGGTTCAACTAGCAATAAATAATCACTTAGTATTTTGTTAATAATAAATAATTATAGTCAGTTACTTTACTAGTGCTCGGACAAACACACAATTTTGTTAATGTCAAAGTCTGTGATCTTACAAAGAAATAGCTTAGATATTATTAGCATAAAATTATCTAGTAAAGATAAATTACCTAGGAGTGAATTCTAGTTGAGGTTCGATTTTTTTAAATATAAATAATTAAAACCGCTTGGACAAACAGACAGATTTGTCAATGACACAGCTTGCGTTCTTGCGAGCGAATAACTTAGACACTGTGCGTATAAAATTATCAAGTAAAGTAGAGGCGAAAATGGAGGACAACTCCGTATCGCAACTAGTTGAGCTTTTCTACTAGCGTTGAATAATTGTTTATTATTTATTTTAAAAATAAATAATTGGAGCTTTCTACTAGTGTTAAATAATTATTGAATATTTTTTACCTTATCACCACTTAGAGCCAAATGATTTAATTAACTAAAGACAAATAATTATTTTAGCTTTTCTTACCTTGATGCTCTCCTAGTAGCTGTAGTAGATGATGCTTCTCCGCTTGCTGTTGAAGAACTGGATGCTTTCTATGTGAAAACAGTGACTCTTAAATAGCTAAAGTTGCACTGATTAAACCCTATGAATCAGCATTTTTTCCAATGCTTTCGCGGGAATAAAAACTGTTTATTCCCGCAAAAGCAACGGTTTCCATTCGCGTGAAAATAAATTATTTATTCCCGCGAAAGCAACGGTTTCCATTCGCGTGAAAATAAATTATTTATTCCCGCGAAAGCAATAGTTTGTATTCACCTGAAAATAAAATGTTTACTCCCGCGAAAGCAATGGTTTCCATTCGCGTGAAAATAAAGTAATTATTCCCGCGAAAGCAACGGTTTGTATTCGCGTGAAAATAAATTATTTATTCCCGCGAAAGCATTGGTTTGTATTCGCGTGAAAATAAACTTTTTATTCTCGCGAAAGCAACGGTTTCCATTCGAGTGAAAATAAATTATTTATTCCCGCGAAAGCAACGGTTTGTATTCACTTGAAAATAAAATGTTTATTCCCGCGAAAGCAACGGTTTCCATTCGCGTGAAAATAAATTAATTATTCCCGCGAAAGCAACGGTTTGTATTCGCCTGAAAATAAAATGTTTATTCCCGCGAAAGCAACGGCTTCCATTGGCGTGAAAATAAAGTAATTATTCCCGCAAAAGCAACGGTTTGTATTCGCGTGAAAATAAATTATTTATTCCCGCGAAAGCATTGGTTTGTATTCGCGTGAAAATATACTTTTTATTCCCGCGAAAGCAACGGTTTCCATTCGGGTGAAAATAAATTATTTATTCCCGCGAAAGCAACGGTTTGTATTCACCTGAAAATAAAATGTTTATTCCCGCGAAAGCAACGGTTTCCATTTGCGTGAAAATAAATTAATTATTCCCGCGAAAGCAACGGTTTGTATTCGCCTGAAAATAAAATGTTTATTCCCGCGAAAGCAACGGTTTCTATTCGCGTGAAAACAAATTATTTATTCCCGCAAAAGCATTGGTTTGTATTCGCGTGAAAATAAAGTTTTTATTCTCTCGAAAGCAACGGTTTCCATTCGTGTGAAAATAAATTATTTATTCCCGCGAAAACATTGTTTTTTATTCACGCGAAAAAACAGTTTTTATTCCCGCAAAAGCATTGGAAAAAATGCTGATTCATAGGGTTTGATCAGTGCAATTTTAGCTATTTAAGAGCCACTGTTTTCACATAGAAAGCATCCAGTTCTTCAACAGCAAGCGGAGAAGCATCATCTACTACAGCTACTAGGAGAGCATCAAGGTAAGAAATGCTAAAATAATTATTTGTCTTTAGTTAATTAAATCATCTGGCTCTAAGTGGTGATAAGGTAAAAAATATTCAATAATTATTTAACACTAGTAGAAAGCTCTAATTATTTATTTTTAAAATAAATAATAAACAATTATTCAACGCTAGTAGAAAAGCTCAACTAGTTGCGATACGGAGTTGTCCTCCATTTTCACCTCTAGACATAATTTCAACTTTACTTGATAATTTCATTCGCACAGTGTCTAAGTTATTCGCTCGCTAGAACGCAAGCTGTGTCATTGACAAATCTGTCTGTTTGTCCAAGCGGTTTTAATTATTTATATTTAAAAAAATCGAACCTCAACTAGAATTCACTCCTAGGTAATTTATCTTTACTAGAGAATTTTATGCTAATAATATCTAAGCTATTTCTTTGTAAGATCACAGACTTTGACATTAACAAAATTGTGTGTTTGTCCGAGCACTAGTAAAGTAACTGACTCTAATTATTTATTATTAACAAAATAATAAGTCATTATTTAATGCTAGTTGAACCTAGATATAAATTTATCTCTACTAGATAGTTTCATACTCACACAAACTTTTTCTTCGCTATTTTATGTAGATAAAGCCAATGAAAATAAATGAATCAATTGTAACAATCAATTTTTTGTATTTTGTAGACATGATGTCTACTTTGGACTCTTGTTTGAGACAAAACGTAGCAGAGCAAAGACTATAAAACATCTGGTCAAGATCTACCAACACCAACAATAGATGTAACACAACAAGACTTTCTCTCCTACTTATATGATACCAAACCAATGAAGACTCAAACTACATGGATTTTGAAGACAGCACACTTCTTCAACACAGCAAAAATTCCTTTCAAGATCTACCACCTACTTAGATGATGCCAAACCAATGAAGACTCAAACTACATGGATTTTGAAGACAGCACACTTCTCCAACACAGCAAGAATTCCTTTCAAGATTTACCACCTACTTAGATGATACCAAACCAATGAAGACTCAAATCACATGGATTTTGAAGACGACACACTTCTCTGACACACCAAGAATCCCTTTAAAGATGTTACACAACATGACTTTCTCTCCTACTTAGATGATACCAAACCAATGAAGACTCAAACTGCATGGATTTTGAAAACAGCATACTTCTCCAACACAGCAAGAATTCCTTTCAAGATCTACCACCCTACTTAGATGATGCCAAACCAATGAAGAATCGAACTACATGGATTTTGAAGACAGCACACTTCTCCAACACAGCAAGAATTCCCTTTCAAGATCTACCACCTACTTAGATGATGCCAAACCAATGAAGACTCAAACTACATGGATTTTGAAGACAGCATACTTCTCTAACACAGTAAGAATTCATTTCAAGATCTACCACCTACTTAGATGATACCAAACCAATGAAGACTCAAACTACATGGTTTTTAAAGACAGCACACTATCCAACACAGAAAGAATTCCTTTCAAGATCTACCACCTACTTAGATGATACCAAATCAATGAAGACTCAAACTACATGGATTTTGAAGACAGCATACTTTTCCAACACAGCAAGAATTCCTTTCAAGATCTACCACCTACTTAGATGATATCAAATCAATGAAGACTCAAACTACATGGATTTTGAAGACAGCACACTTCTCCAACACAGCAAGAATTCCTTTCAAGATCTACCACCTACTTAGATGATACCAAACCAATGAAGACTCAAACTACATGGTTTTTGAAGACAGCACACTTATCCAACACAGAAAGAATTCCTTTCAAGATCTACCACCTACTTAGACGATACCAAACCAAAGAAGACTCAAACTACATGGATTTTGAAGACAGCATACTTCTCCAACACAGCAAGAATTCCTTTCAAGATCTACCACCTACTTAGATGATACCAAACCAATGAAGACTCAAA